>JAJKFJ010022279.1:0-170690 GCA_027382625.1 Tetmemena sp. SeJ-2015 | reverse complement strand
TTAATGTAACAGCATTTTCCTAATCCCCAAAGTGAATAAGTATAGGGCACACTCATCATATTAAATAATATTGTTTAACAAATTTACGCCTTCATCGAGTTTAACTTTGGCCTGAGTAATTACAAAGAGTGCTTGAACTTATTGGACAAATTTAAAAATAAGGGAACATCAGCTCTTTACTCCTACTGGAAAGCAAATGTTTATCACAAGCTGCAAGACCATAAAATAGTGCTCTTTGAGTGCGATAACTATTTCCAAATTACTTAGAATTCCAGTCCTACTTCTCCTATCCTAGGATCTAAAGAAAAGCAATAAACCTCAAAAGCAAAACCAGATGTTGATGATAAGGTTATTCAAAGTGAGTATCAAAAAATGCAACGCTTACAGTCGCAAGCTCTATTTGCAGCTCAAAAATATGTGAAAGCAATTGAGGTCGCCACAAACCTAATCATTCAGCTTTAAGAATTTAAATAATGCTCTTTACATATATATCTCAATTAATTTATAGCTGCAAGATAAAATCATTAGTGAGACAAATTAGGAGCAGAAAATGAAGATTAAAATTTACAAGAGACTCAAAGAGTTATATAATATAAGAGGAAAGAGCTTTCAAAAGTTGCAAAGATTTGAAGAAGCAGTTTAAGATTTTACAGCCATTATTGACATCGAAAATAATATGAACTAAGATTAAAAATATAGTAGCAATCATATAAATTAAGTTGAAAGATGAGACTGAGGTAGCAGACCTTTCCTCGTAATTAATTATGAGAGCAATCTGCTTTGAAGAGCTCGGATATTAATCCAGAGCAACAGAAGACATGAAGAGAGCACAACAGTCTAGATGCACCTCAAATTAGAACAATCACTGATAATCTGTAGTCAAGAAGATATTATATTAATTTTTTAATTAGCATTTGTAATGATGAAAGCTCAACACGAGTTAAAAGTTAGTTTTGAATATCAAATTAAAAAAATGCTTCAAATCAATCATAATAGGCTGCGAGAGATATAAGATTACGATTAAAGGCACCCTTAAATGAAACTATCCTAGACCCTTTGGGAACGCTCATTTGAAACTTTCTTGGCTCAGGAATTTTAGTTAAGTTCATGTACTTCAGTAAACTTTCATCCTAGAGAAAATCTGGATAATCATTGCCAACAGAGTATAAATACAACATTTTCAGGGTTTTAATTATAAGGTTGAGTATTTCTTTCCATAATTAGTCACTAAATCTATCTTTGAAATGTATTGATTCATCACCCCTGTTACTAAAATGTAAAACTTAATACATATTTTGGTCATTACTTTGGTGAAGAATTCCTACTCAGCAAGATCTATCTCAAATTTCTATAACTACTATTTATCAAGAGGCTGTCCCTCTTATCTGAAAAACATGTGCTCTTCTGACTCCTCTTCATACCACTCTTTACATCGCCATTCTGGATTTAGTCTTGCTTTATCTTAAATAAATAGTAAGAATGATAATTATGAAGTGCTTCGAAGGGGCATTACTTCTTCTATTCTTGAACATTTTTCACAAAAGCGAATTAAAGTCCACAAATAGTCTATAACTCTACAAAATTTTCAGCCAAGTACTTCTGCTTTGAACCTCTGTCTCTTAGACGTTGCAATAAAGTCAAATGTTCCTCAGGTATCTAAAGATTATTGTCCACTAGCCTCTGGAGGCTATAAATAAATGGTTTACACTTTTGGTAAGTCTATTTTATAACCCTTTTAGTGAAGAGAAAGAATATGAGTTTCTTGAGTCTGACAAAATTGTGTAGGTGCTTGGAGAGAGGATCAAAGTGCTGGTGTGCATCTTCATTTCTGTGTAAGCTATCATTGCATTGATTACTAACGTGCTCCTATTCATTAGTTTGCACATCTCTTGCAATCATTTATATAGTATACATTCTTAGACTTTTAAAGGTAATCGCATGAAGGCAAAGAATTGAGGACATAGGATAGCCCTTAATCATACATCCTTTGAGAGAATGCATTCTATGGTTCTGATCTATTTTAAGACTATAATCATCCCCTTCATCAAAGTTCCCTGCTTGAATAATAAATTAACGTTGTATAATTTGTTGTTGAATAGATTGACCATCTGTGGTAGTTATTTTGATACCATGAATTACCCTACCTCGCTTGAACTCAATTGAGTTGATTTGCTCTCTCTACTTAACAAAGAGAGTGTGAGTTTGCAAACACTCATCTGCTCCTTTTGTTTCTTCTCCATTGTCTATCCGTAGACCTTTCTTATCTAAGTAGGTCCTTACCTCACTCTTCGTTCCATCCAGCAAATAAGTAACTAACATGAATTTTATGGATGATTTTAATCATAGAGTAACGCTAAAGCCTCTTGGGAAACGACTGTCAGAAAATATATCGAGTCTTATGATATCAAGTGTTTTGTGCAACCTAAACTCCTCTGCGTGGTCGAAAAGAATATCATCTCTGCAAACTGCCTCAGTTTGAAAGAAGAGCACGAAGTACTTATCGTATTACTTCCTGTTTGCTAGGATATATCCTCGAGAGTTAATCAATATTATAGTAAATAGAATTAAGATAAGATATTACAAAGTATAATTGCCCTGAGGCAGTTTATTGATTTCCTTTAGACTTGGACATAGGAGAATATATTGATGGTTAGAAATTATTCGGCAGTTTAGGTAGCACAAACAAAGCCTTTTTATATTTCCATTTGCTAGGAGCCTCAGGTTGATTCCATCTGTTCATTTAGTATAGTTACTCGTACTCTTGGTCCTAAAAACCAAACACAGTCTTCTTCTCTTAAAATTTCAAAGCCATTTAAATATAAAGGAATTATTTTTAGGAATCTGATATCAGCGAGCGGGATATGCTTCTGATAATTTCATAATTTTCATTGGAAAATAAAATTTACAAATTTAATCGATTGTTTATACTCCATAATTAAATTTAGTTATATCTTTAGATTACATAAAAATTAGTTTGAGTAATAACAATAATTTGGAATTTAATGTCAGCAGCTGCAGCAACAACGCTTTGTGAGGACTTGCAGGAAGTGAGAGAGTACTTGCTCGATCTCTACCTAGATGTGAAAGTGCGCTCCAACGATGAAGTAAGATCCTTTTAAATTTGGAGCATAAACCTTTCTTTATCACCCATTCCCAAAGATCGCATTATAATCCAAACCTTGATTCTAAATTTAAACTCCTCTATAAATGCTTAAAAGCTGATGTTTAACAAAATATTGTGTTCAGTTGAATACACTGGATGATTCTAAGCTGGCAGAAGAAAGGAGAAAGCTCACTCTCATCTCATGCAAGGTGCTAGTCGACTACATCCGCTCCTCAATTGAGATCCTGCTAAACCTTAAAGCAGAAGATTAGAATAACGCTGACTAGACCAAGAAGGACAAAAATTTGGCAAGAGGCTTCGGACCCTTTGATTACAACAGCCAGAGTCAAAACAACATCAACATCTCCATAAATTCCTCTCGCTCGAATGTCCTCATTCAACTCAGTAAGTTTAATGATTAAGGCAACTCTATTTGGCTGATGAGAAGTTTGTTAAGAGTTATATTAGATAAGAGGAAGAAGGAACAGAAGAGAGATGGGCTGAACAACAACAGTGACTTATCCCCACTTGACAGCGACTATCATAAGCGACATCGCCGCTTGCTTCAAACTCTGTCTTAAACCAATCCACTTCGCAACTCGGTTACGAGGAATAAATGCAGCAGTATGAGGCAGACATCAGAAATCACATCTCCATAGAACAGTAACTCAAGATCTACATCGACAACCTCAAGTACAAGATGGAGTGTGATGAAAAAGATGCAATAAGGAAGGAACAAACAATGCAAGAACAAGTTTCTCAACTCCAGAAAGACAAGACTAGACTAGATGAACTCATCTGTATGAAAGATAAGGAATTGGATACCTTCCGTTTCGAAGTCAAGCAACTTGCAGAGCAAGTTAAAGCAAGCGAGGCTAAGCATGAAAAAGTAAAGAAGGAGACTCTACTGCAGGCAGAGAAGAAATACAAGGGGCACTTGAATTAGCTCTAAGAGGAGTTGGACAAGTATAAATCAGCTTATCAGACACAACATTACAACAGACACTACAGTAACAATGCAAGCCAAGCACAATTGAACACAATCGACACTATAAACGGAGTGGTGCCTTTGGGTTAGAGCTAGTACTAAACTAATGCTAACACCAATAACATCACTATTGGAAATACTTTTGACAACGCAGCCATGTTTGGCACTGGCCCAGGGTAGATTCAGCTCGCTAATTTTTACCCCAATGATGACCAGAACTTAATAAATATTGAAAATTCTACTAAGTAGAGCACTCTGGCCTCGGGCAACAAGAAAAATCAGCTATCTCTTTAGAGTAACAAATCCACAAGCAAACTGACAACACCAGCTGGCTATACTCTAAGTACACATCAATCGACTGCTGGAGTGAGAGAGTAGGGTTCTAAGTTCAACCACTAAGGGATAAGTAACTTAATGGGAGTGCCTAGTCAGATATCATTCACCAACCCCAGAAATTCAACAGCAATGGAGAGCCATCACAATTCAAAGGTTGTTGCAAGCCATAATATACTCTATGTCTTTGTATACTTTTGCAGAGACACTTGCTTTTTAGTTTAGTATTGATGGAGGAAAGAGTCAGAACAAGAACAAGACAATGATTAAGAATCATTCAGAGTACTTCCTCACAAACCCCCATGTGAGAGAGATTGTAGAGAACAATTAAAAAGCTGTGAGGAACAAGGCATAGCAACTCTTACATTTAATAAGTTTTTACTCTTGAATTCTTAGGCTGTCCTTAACAAGAAGCAAATCACAACGACTCTTTAAAAATCTCCTGAAAAGACACTCACTAAGACTAGTTTGTATAAGATGACTTTGTAAAAGTAATAAGAGAAAGGAGTCGCGAGTACACTCACTTCAAGCAAACGCACATCTAATAGACCTTCTAAGGAGAGGAATAAATTATCTGAGATTTACTTTTACTTATAAGAATTAACTTTAGCAATCAACTTAGATGAGTCAAGCATCCTTTAACTAGTCCATCTAATCATCAGCGTAGAATCAGCATAGAAGATCCAAGACTGGTATACTTAACTCCTGTAAGATATTTCAACAAGTTAATGCAATGTAGTTCAAGGCATTGCTTCAAGTATTGGAGCAGGGGTAGGAGCAAATTCTTACAAACCTTCTGCCAATAATAGCTATCAGAGGAGCAGAGAGAATTCTTAGAGTAACAGAAACATGATAATTCAGAACGCCTCAACTAACTTTGCCATATCTTAGCTCACTTAAGGTCAACAGCAAGTGCTTCAGTCACTGAGACTAATATTAATATATACTCTATACAGTAAGTTTATGACCAGGAAGTAGCAATACTCTGAATTAAGTCATGCCTGCTAATAGCAGCAGTTCATACTCTTTTATAAAGCCTTCCCAAGGAAACTAGCTATAATCTTAATTCAGTTAGGGAGCAAATCACCAGCCTAATACTCTGCAGAGCAGCCGCCTAGGCTCGATGTCTTCTACCACTTAGTTAAATCATTAACAAAGCGTCTCTCATCTTCCAAGTTAAGGATAGCTTCCTTAAGGAGGATTTACTAACTCAATTCTTAATCCTCACTAACTTCAATAGCAATAACTACTTCACAACTTCTCACTCGATGCTCAAGACATCACTGATGAGCAGTCTCATAAGATACCCAATCAAAGCTAGAGGGATTTCCTCTTATTATACTTTGAATTCATTCATTAAAGTTGATACATTTAACTCTCATCTTAGCAACAGATAGCATACTAGATGAGTCAAGAGGAAAGTTCAGTCATCAATACCCTACAACGCTCAAAGGAAATGGATGGAGGTACTCAAAACATCAAGTCCATGCAGAACTTGAAGACTCTAAAATTTTAAGCTTGCTTTTATTTGAGACAGCTATAATGGGAAATTAAATACAAAGAAGCTCTGGTAAAGGTGATGCACTCAGAGCTAAGGTCTCTCACAGAAATCAAAACTATCATATTTTGCTTCTATAACTAGCTAGAGAGCGAGTCAGATACGCTTTAGAAAATACAAAGCTAGATAAGTTTACACCAGAAAAGCAACTAGTTGTCTACTCAATATTAGCAATAGCAGCATCAGTAGTTTCTTACCACCAACACTTTGAGTTTCTCAAACAGCATGCACAACTAAAGTCTGGCAATGCCCAGCCAGGCTATGAATTCTTACAATCGAAACACAAGTACCAAGTAACTGTGAGAGAAGGAGCGATTACCAATATTAAACCCTCTTATGTCTATAGACTAAGATATTTGCTACTTTTAATAGTAGAGTCTGTTAAATTATTTCGAAGTTTATTAAATCTCCTTTTCTTTCGAACAGGGATGCCCATATTTAAATTCATTATCTCAACCCAAGAGAAAGAGAGTGAGCGTAAACTCCAATACTACGACTACTCAGGTTTCATTTCATAAACTAATCTTAAAATTATAAGGCATAATTTTTAAAGATTAAAAGTATCAGTAATTTAAATTTGTGCATTTTGATTCTGTATGAGCAACCCAAACTAAAAGTCCAACCTCTAAAAAGTAATACCTTTTTTTAGAATAATATTTTCTTAGAGACTAAACTCTGAGCGAGCAGTTTCTCCAACTGCTGGCAACTAAAGCGGGGGTCTAACTGGAGTGAGCAAAGCAGCTAAGACTATAGAGTTAGATACACCCTCTCCTTAGCCTCCACAACCCAAGAGAATTTATTAAACTGCTTAAGATTTAGAGAGTGACTTCACAGAGGAAATTTATCCAACTGATCATAGTGAATCTAATATCTCCTCATTATAGTATACTCAGGTTTCAAAACCTCCAAACTCAACATCCCAACTCACTTCAACGACTTAAACTACTTCGGAAAAGACCAACTATCATCCATAAAGTCCACAGAACTTTATAAAGCCAGCTACTTCAGAGAAGTGTGGACTAGGTTTTGTTACCACTCCAGAGGATAAGCTATATCAACAACTTTTCTCTGCCAGAACTTTGAGAGCCAAAAGCAGAAATAGAGAAGCCGAATCCGCAATGAGCGGAGAAGAAATGAGCAAATCGAGATCAGCTCGCAAAGCAATGAGAGCTGTAGCGCTCAGAAGGCTGATCTTGACAACACTTCACTTCAAAGTGTAAAGTCTCGCACACCAGATCTTGGCCATCCTTAGGGTGTTCCAACTGATCCTCGACCTCCAAGACCAGCTAGTAAACCTCCATAAGTGATCAACCTCACTTCACCTGATGCGAGCAAGAAGGGCAACAGAGAAAGCCCTACGAAGAGACAGACTAGTCTTCAGCAGTACATGACCACGACTCGACACAGAAATCAAGATGAGGAGGAATCAACTCTAGATGAGCTCAAATATAAGTATGAGAGGGCTCTAAACAAGCACTCTGGAAGAGTAGAACCTGAGATATTCAATTACCCCGTGAGTCTCAGTCCTCTAATTAAAGTGCTAGGAGTATTTCTGTCCATAGCACTACACACTTTGAGTCTCCTTCTAATGTTTCCCGCAAATTGAACTTTGAGCAAGAACGGACTCACGATTCCTCAGCTCCTCCCTCTTCAAGATACTTTGTTCCATACTACTAAAGCAATTCAAGCATGAATAGATCTGTGTTGCCAGGCTAGCCAAGATACTCTGCAAGGCACGTTTCTTAGTCTAGCAAGGAATATGTGACTAACATCTTAAAAGAGATAGCCTCGAAAAGAGCCTTCGCTAGTATCACTTTAAAAATAATTCCTCTAAATTTATTCAATTTGGCTCAAATATTTTTAGTATGCTTTAAATTTAATTTTGAGTATCACTAAAACTGGAGTTGAAACTTTGAGCACAGCTCTACAAAACTATTTGGACTCTGTCCTCTAAGAAGTGATAGAGTTATCTAGAGCTCATCGAAATACCTCTTACCTGGCAAACAAGCATTCTCTTCCTTTGTCGGTAACTCGAACTGCACTGATCTCCCATGACTTTCAGTCCAGACAAATGGAATTGAAGAACTAGCTTGAAGAGCATCAAACCTCAGCTGAGGATTAGTACTATGCTATGATCTAGTGCTAGCCTCCTGTGCTTGACACTATTTGTACTTCGAATGAGCTTCAGACTTGGCAACTCATGGCTCAGATACAGCAGGAGAGAAGATTTGGGTTCGCAGAGCTTTAGGCTTAGGCGAGTGAGATAGGAACGACTAGCTACTCCATCCTCAACAAACTTCAATCCGGACTAACTTAAGCGGGATCTGCTAACAGCAATGAGCAAAACAAAGATGCCAAAACTGAAGTTAAGAAGAGAGGCAGAAAGAAGATCACCACTGTTGATCAAGGATAGAACTCCATTGCAGAGATGAGAGATCAAGTTACTTAGAATGCTTAGTCTTTGGAAAGGCTGCAAGATCTTAGAAATGTATGAAATTCTTTATTTCTTCATAACTTTTAGGAGATGGATAATTCTTATGCAAAGCAAAACTAAGAGACTATCAACTAGTTCGCTTCTTTGGGACTGAGAGGCAGAAACACTTAAAGATGCAAAAGCAAATCAAGAGATGAGAGCATGAGTCAATATACTTCTGAGCTTTCAAGCTATGATCGAGCATCTAGCTTTTCACAGAGCTCTCAAACTCAGATCTACACTTGTAATCATTTTTAGTTCGAATCATATTTTAAATAGAGGAGAAGGAATTCAACATTGAGGATTAGAGAGTTTCCTCTGACTTTATCATCTACAACAGAAGAAATCTGCTAGACTTTGACATGTTGGCAGAGAGGATGCACAAAAGGAATGTGGGGTTGCCAGTTCTTACAGCTTGGTTGAGAAGAACGAAGTTGGTGACTCATCAGACAAGGATGAAGGCTCTTGAGGACATCTAGATTTTTGAATTGAAAGAGTATGAAAAGAGAGCCCTGTAATCTGATCAAGCTTGATACTTCAGCTAAGAAATTAGTCACTTTTAACAAGTTGGTTTATTAATTTGATAATTTTGTTTCATTGGATAAAAATAGCCATTAAAACTAATAAAAAGATTAATTCTTCATTTGAGAAGAATGAAGATTGATAAATAAGTTAAATTTAATATACTGAGGATTTATATATTTATCTTTGGTAACTTTTAGAGATTTAATAGTTAGTTTATGAGCATAATTGGGATATAAAGTGGTCCCAACCATTTCTTGCCTTATATTAACTCTTGAGATGGTATCACTCATTTTGTTTTTGATTCCTTTCATATATTCCAAACTGTTCGTCTTGCCTCACAATCGTTGGATTTATTTAGCCGACAACTTGGGGTGAGCTACTCAAGTCGAAATTGACTGTGCCACTTGCACTTCCACCTGCGCTGAAGCTCCCTCCTCCGTCATACTTCATCTTGGGAGTATCAAGTAGATCAGGATCCATAATAATTGGCGGCTGATCATAAGAATCACGCACTCCTGGGCCACTGTTTCCACTCATCCCACTCAGTTTCTTACTCACTTGGAATGAAATATTTTTACTATATATTTTATATGCTTAGAAAGTAGATGTGTATTCATTAAAGGTTTGCAGTTGGCTTTTGGGTTGCAGTAAGGTTAGATTCTGAAGCTGATCTGAAACTTTAGTGGTCACCTATCCGGATCTAAAGTACTTGCTCTTCATTTGGCTCGCTTGATCCTTAACAGTTGCAATATTTGGCGATTGTATATTTCCTATATATTTTAAAGATCTAAAAGTACAAATGGATTTATTTATCCTGAGTTGCTGTTCTTAAGACTCTTTTAAGACTTGTCTTTCTTCATCTTGAATCTGAACTGAGACTAGAAATCTGGGTTGTTCATTTGATAGCTGACTGATCTCATTCTATGCTGTATTCCTACTTCAAATCCTTCTTCAGGCTGTGATTGCTAGAACTAGCTTTAACCTGAGTTACCTCCATCATGAGAACTCATCTGCTTAGAATTGAAGGTAGTTGACTTCTTAGGGTGCAAATGCTGAAGAGAGTGAGATCCTCCAGTCATAAGATATTCAGAATTTAGGTGAGGTCCCAGAGAAATGCGGGGTATGTTCCCACTCCTGGACGCTCTTGTTTAAGTAAGATGCTTGGGGTATTTTTATCAGAGTTAGGGCATGAGGTCATGGGGAGACTGCCGACTAGACCCTTTTTAGTTTAAATCATGCTAGATGTGTTTGAACTAGCCTGGCTTGAGATAGCTTTAAGATTGGTCCCACTAGTAGTGATTTCGCTATCTCTTTTAATTTTCATAGATGCCTTTGGCTTTGTTTAATATCCCTTAAAATGCTAAGTAGACAGCTGCAGATTTAAATTTAGTTATTAAAGTGTAAATATCTATAATATGATTTACACTAGGGTTAGATTGGTGAGTTGAAGCGAAGGCACTGGGCTTACGGATGTTAGAATCTGAATTTTAAGATGGTTAATTCTAAGAGATAGCCTTTTACCTTCCTCCAGAGCTCTGCTTTTGCAATATTGGCACTTGGCTATTTGAATGAGGGGTTCTTAGTTTTCTTTTCTGAGCTCTTAATGCTGAGATATATTGATTAGTCAGTGGGCGAGTCTAATCCAGAGCTTATCAGTGTTTTGTTATAAAGAAATTTGAATAATAGCATTCATATTCTAAACTTTAATCTTATAATGGAGTTGATAACTCCTGAAGCTCCTCCACTTCTTGAGGAATTGATAGTCTTCTGAGTGGAGTTGAAATTGTTGTTGCCTGCTAGGCTGGAATTCGAGAGAGACTACTGTATCTGAGGTTAGCTAGCCTGCATAGAGGACTAAATGCGTTAGTTATGCCTTCTGTTTCGCTCGTCCTCTGGATCCAGATTTATATTTATCTTCTGTACAAACTTCTTCGTGTTTTTATTCACGTCTTTTAGGATTACTTATTTCAAATAGCAAAGATGAATTACAAGAACTTCAATTTTAAGTATTACGATGCCTGAGTTGTAAACTGGATATGCTAGCTGCTGCTAGGTGCTCATTTTTTGACCACTGCTCCCTTGGGATTTGGTTTAACTGATTGGGGTGTCTCAAAATATAATTGGGTATCTCTTTAGGAACCTATCTTGAACATACTGTCAGATTTTGAGTTAGTGATGTTGGTATTCGCTTGCTACATCAATCCCTAGCCAGCTCCTCCAGTTCCTACTACACTTCCCTCTAAAAGGCCAACTTTAATGGCTGAAGCGAAGGATTCATGGTTGAAGCCTACTGATGTAGGTGAGTCATGGAAAGACTTTATTGAAGTGCTAATAGCTGAAGGACGAGCCTCCTAGTTCTGGAAGTTCACTTAATAGTGCACATTTGGAGCTATATGAGGTTAAAAAGCGCCTTTAATCTGTGAAGAAGAAGTTTCTGAATAAGCTTTTGGCCTACCCAGAGTTGGTCCTGACTTTTCAATCTTATAACAATATAATGAATAAAAATAGTACTTAGGACCAAAGGCGGTTGCGAAGATGGACTTTTAATTTATATTGTTCTTCATATAATATGGCTGATTAATAAGTGTGCTATTGCTAGCAAGTCCTTCCACCTATCTGCCACTATTTAACTATGCTTTCTGTTGATAACTTACACCAGAGAGGCCCATCACATTCAGTCTTTTTACATCAAACAGTAGCTGAATCTGCTTTTGAGGTGTGCCAGTTTGCGAAAGGGGTTAGGAGGAATCAACTGCCTTATTGGATTTAAGTTTACTCTGAATCTTCTCGAAAGTGAATCTAAAGAAGCTCTTAAAGCTAGAGTTCTCACTCTTAGTTTCTTCTTGAGAACCCTTTAAATCTTTACTATTGTGCTCTTGCTGTCATCCTCAGAAAGGAAGTTAAAACCTTTACATTTTTAACCAATTAAGTTGCCTATAGATTTGATTTCACTTGGAAGCCCCTTGGGTGTGGATACTTTCTGAGGCCCTTTTTAAAAATAGACTGACTGAATTAGCTGTTGGTTGTTAATTGAGTTACTCTGGTTTCTTGAGGGTTGAGATGGCTGTACAACCTCAGCCTAGTTAGTAGCGAAATTTGAAGCATGCTTGCTGATA
This sequence comes from Tetmemena sp. SeJ-2015, assembly GCA_027382625.1. NCBI lineage: Eukaryota > Ciliophora > Spirotrichea > Sporadotrichida > Oxytrichidae > Tetmemena > Tetmemena sp. SeJ-2015. The sequence continues at coordinate 158,594 of JAJKFJ010022279.1, read as the reverse complement.
TTTTTGTCACTCTTTTTACCGGGCTTCGTTTTCTTAGTTGTACTTGGCCGCTTCACCAAATTCTTTATGCAGCTACAAATTTCATTATAGAGATATAATGGTGTTCTATATTTAAAAGCCTTACTTTTGGAACTCGTGGAAGAGATTGACTTGGATGTATTGAGGGTTGAAGGCAAATATTCCATTCTCAATTTAACTACTGGTGTGTTTGAAAGTTGCTCCTGCTGGACTCCTCACATAAAGTGATCTGTCATACTAGTTACAAGCTCGCTCATAACTATCTAGCAACTCTGAAAAACTGAAGCTGAGATGCTTCGACTGCAACTCAATCTGAATCTAGTTTATTCACTCATCAATAAATGTCATTGGAAGATTAACAATTGATAAGTGATTGTCAGCTGCTGAAAATTTAGGAGATCACCAAAAGAGTTGGAACTTTAGAGAACCTGCAGACAACTATTGAAATAATTAAGGGAGGGATCTGCGCTTGGGCTTCTTAAGGCTCTTTCCAGAAAGTCATTAAATAGCTGAGTATCAACGAACTAGGAGAAAAATTCAATTTATAATCAAGTCTTAAATTCGTAGTTATCATTAGTCTAGCTTTCTAGATAGGCATCGAACTTAAAAATTTATCGCAGGCCAATTATAGCTCCATCCCTAGGATAAAAGCCCAATTCTTGGTTTTGAGCAGCGATTGCAACTTGCTGTTCTAATTAAAGCTGCTCTAGCTCCTTTGAGCTTATTTTATATTAACGGTAGTCGTTTATTAACAGCAAGATAAAAGAAGAGAAGATTTTGAATAGTAAAGATATAGTTGAAGAAGGCCTATCTAATATAGAGCTTGAGTTCCTTATCATTAAGTGAATAATTTCTGCTTAGCAGATCTTGCAAAGTTTACTACAGTATGGTATTCATAGGCTCCGGAGGATTAGGCAGATCTACTTTGGTTGTAAATAGCAAATAAGCAATTTAATGGATGAGGGATAGTATTTACTAAATAGTGAAGTCTCAATTACAAAACAAACGGTGTCGTCTGAGACCTCATTCCACTTCTTCATGAAAACCTTGTTCCACACCTGCTCGCTAATCCCTATCACATAAGGTACGGGGCTGTCTTAAATTTGACTTATAGACTTAAAAATTTATTGCTATCTATGTAATCAATCATCTCTTGTTTCAGATAAGATATGTTCATGAAGATTTATGAAGCGCTCAGTGGATAGAGCACGTCAAGTAATGCCTCAATGATGAGAGGCAAGTTATCTGTATCTCTCGAAATTAAAATTACCTTTCTCTACAGCAAAAGGCAGTTTAGCAATTGGACGATGTTGGGGATTTATATTCTTGATAGCAGCTGCTTGTAAGATATGTTTGGTCTATGGAAGTATTCAGCTCCCTGAGTTGATAAATTTACACTCACTATAAACAAAACCATATAGAAATTTTCTTCGTAGGTTAGGGAAGCTCCAGAGTCTCTCAACTCCGTAAGACTTTTGAGAGATGCCTCTTGGAGAGGCTTATTGATAATCTTAAATAGGTAGCTGAGAATAAATTCGATTTTCAAGGGTTACATTAGGTTTCCTCCTTGATTAAAACGAGTAAATTAAATGTGAGATTGGCATTAGTCTTGAAGACTGACTAATCGATAAGGGAAACCATGTTATAGTATGGAAGGAGGGTAGTCTCATATATGCCTCTTAGTAGTTTCTTTGCGAAGTCAAACGCCGGCTGATCCTGGACTATTACATAAGCAAATGGGAGCAGTGAATAGTCTGCCTAACCCTGCTGTGGGGATAGCGGTGTAGAGCTAAATGTTGTAGAACTGCTGCTGCTTGACATAGATGATTATCCAGATAATTTACTATTGATGGTAAAAATCTTTTTCTCTCTTTAGATAGGGAGAAAGGAGCGATGGTGTTAGAGGTCGAAGAGTTTCCCACACCAGAAACCCCAAGTGCCTAGGGTTCACAACACAAAAGATAGCTTATGTATCTTTTGACTCCAGGTTCGTAGTTATTGAATAATGAGCGATCTGCTAGCTCATTTACTTTAAAGTCTCGAAAGCTTCCAAGTCGATTTAACCAATCGCTAACTAATTTTAAAATTCTCCAGTAAAGAATAATGGATTCCTTAATTTTTCTTAGTAGGGGAAATGCTTGAACTCTTAGACTGAATAGTTGGTGGAAGTAGAGTTCTTATGGATAAGCTCTGTACTTTAGCGCCGTTAGGGTAGCAAATCGATTGAAGATTTTCCAAATATGAAAGCACTTCAAGCTCTCTGTCTGTCTGCATGTGCAAAATAGGCGGAAATTCAGTTTGATTTTCTAATTAAGGCTGCACATATAGTTGTCTTATATGCATTATAATAGCAATTACATTTATAAATTTCATTTTGGGTTAATCTAGAGCAAGTGGTATGGTTGCTAGAGTTGCGAATGCTAGCACACCATTTTTCAAGAGTGGCAGGTAATCAGGAGGCTACTGCTAACTTGAAGCTTGAGTGGGCGACTGCTCTAGTTGTATTTTAGGAGGAGAATTGGTCTCCTGCTACTGAGTTTGTTAGTGGTGCTGTAAATTAAGTGCTGTTTTAATCTCCATTACGCTTATGACTGGCAATCAATTATTAATGAACTTTAAATATTTCACACACAGTCAGATTCACTTTAGATAATAAACCTAATATAAGATAATATATTAAGCTGCTATTAAATCTTGTTTTGAGTTTATAATTGCGTACAACATTCTGTGATAGGGTGCCTGCTCAGGTACTTTCAATAATCAAATTTAAGATTCCTAATCTAATATATTCTCAAACTAATAAATAAAGAGGACAGCAGAGCTCAGATTATTTCCCTAATTGCTTTATAATTCTTGAAAAGGAGTTAATTTATAAACAAGAAAAGCAAATTTCTTTTTTTGCTACAAGCTAATCGATATCTCTCGAGCTTGAGGGCAATAGATATTGAAGATTGCTAATATGACAATTTTTTTATTCTCACTAAATTTTACTCTTTTCCAGAGATGAATACAAAAATCTACTCTGTTTAATAAAGCGAAGAAGAATTAAATTCAAAATGAAAAGTAACAACAGGAATACAAGTTAACTCAAAAAGGGAAAATAAAGATCGCCCTCTTAAAGATAAAAAGAATTGATCAGTTCACAAAAGAAATAATAACACAAGTTCAAACTCTCTCCCAGTTCAGTATCTACAACAATAAGGAATAGCATTTAAATCAGTTACAAAACAGCAGCAGAGATAGTTTAAGGCAGGATTCTTCCAATTTGAAAGACAACGAATATAATAATTTCAATTCCAACTAGAAAATAAATGAGTATTCTATCAATTCAAACAGCAATTTAGATATCTTTCAGTAAAATTAAAATATGACAATAGAAATAAAAGTATAATTATATGCATTTATCTGCTTAATTCAACTCCTCAAATAGAAAAATCTTTAGTGCAGCAAGACTAAAATCTTTAAGTATCTTAACAAATTAGGAAAGAGATTATATTTCCAGATGAGTCTGAAAGATAAAGAAATGAGCAAATCTCAGTAAATTCCTCAGTCTACAACTTTTAATTAGAGATGCAATTAAATAAAAATTGAAGATTATTAAAATAATGAATGAAAAGGAATCTCCATAATACATAATTGATATGTAAATCTGATTAAACTCCTTTAACTGCAAAATATTCTCAACCAATAAGTTTTTAAATAATACTTTTATCAAATTATTTCCATACTCAGCAGAAAAAGATTAACTCTTTTATGATAATTATTAACTAAAAGCATAATTCTTTTAAATTCTATAAATGATTCTGATATAGCTTTATTTTGTAGTGAGTTATATTTTGAAAACTCAGAGATTTTAGATTTGATGACTGACTAGAACAGCTTGAGATTTTCAAATATTTTGAAAGAAAATGTTTCTCAAAACTTCCCAGAAAGCCAAATTGCTTCTTTCAAAAATGCTTCTAATCATTTAAACGTTACCAATATCCCCAAAAACTAAGCTACTTCTATAAAATTATATTTTATTTTCATTTAACTCCTTTTGGTTAAGACAAGGAACTGACTGAGATACTTCAACACTACGATCACATAAAGCAAAATAAATTGTAAAAGCTGCCAGCCTACCAATTAATTATATTTTTTTAATAGTCACCACCTTCTAGAGATATTTCTTCCAAAGTAGATCTTGATAATATAATACAAAATACAAGAATGATGAGACAAACAATTAAAACTAAGTCATTCCTGCTTTTAGTGATGAGCTTGAGAAGTATAAATTCATTATAATTAAGCAGCATGCAAAGTACAAGAAACTTAAGAATTAGTTAATCCAAAAAAGGGAAGAAGCAAATAGAGAGCGAGCAGATAACAAAAGAATATAAAATGAGCTCTAAATGCTTAAAGATCTACTTTTAAAAGAGCAGCTTAAGGTTTAAGAGTTCTCTAATAACAAATAGCTGCAATCCTAAACTAATGGATCAGAAGAAAAACAATCTCAATATTTATTTTGCGTTAGAAGGTTTTTAAATTTTCTTTAATCTAAGCGGACAAAGTAAATTTCAGAGGAAGTAGATGAAAGCATTAAAATCGAAGTTAGAAAGTGTAGACTCCTTCTTGCAAGAGTTAATATATGTTCAGCAACTTATTTTAAACAACAAGCCTAAAAGTGAAGTTTTTGAATCAATAGAATACATTTAAAAGTTGCTACAAATCAGTCTAAAGAAATCCACTCTCCCTCACAAATTTACTCTCAGGTTCAAGATCCAAGATCAAGTAAAAATTCAACAAAACGAATTAGAGCAAGTCAGGGGAGAATTAAAATTAAGAGATCAGGATTTAAAAGTCAAGTGTGATGAAATTGAAAAACTCAAGAGTGTCATATTAATATTTATCTCAATTATGTTCATACCCTAATATAAAAATCAAGTTAACTTAATGCGCTCTAACCTTGACAGTATGCTAAAATTATTTAGTGCCAATTAATAGTTATGCGAGAGGCTGTTTCTTAACTCAATCGAGAGAAACTTGATTTGGTTCGGGAATTAGAGGAACAAAGAGAAAAATATAATGAGGCAGCCTCAGTCACTCTCGAAGGAACGCGAAGATAATTTTAAGGAGATTCAAGAATTACAAACGCAACTCCAAACTTTAATGAGCTAGTAATCCTCTCCTATGACTAAAGGGCAGCAGCATTAAAACATTTAGGCCTCTCAATATGACTAATCATATAAGAAGTATTAGGTCTCAGAGGAAGAGATGTTTTCTTTTGCAGGGCAAACTCAATCTTTTAAATTACCTCTCGATAATTAGTAAAGCAATAATTTTCAAACAATTTTGGAATAGCCTTAATATGAGTTGACGACTGGGTCTTGCAATCAAGAGTAAGATTTGACTAGATATTTAAGAGCTGACACTTTAATATTGGATTAAACTCAAAACTTTGCATCATTAGATAAATAGAGTCCAGAGAAAAAGTAAGAAGCTATGATTGATCCATTAGATAAATGGGAGGAAGTTGTTTAAAACAGATAATTAGGCTAACTATCTTACGAAAATATTGCTTAAGGCACGTAAACTTTCAATAAATGGATCCTTCTAAATCCAATAAATATTAAAAAGGATAGAGAGCTGCTTCAATTGATTATAGATTCAACCAATTCAAAACAATTGGCTAGTTTATATATTAGGTCTAGAAAGAAAAACAAAATTCTAGTAAGTAATTAAATCACATCGATACGTTGCTATATAATTTTGGTTCCTTTATGTAATCTTAGGACTTTTAACTCTTAATATAGTTCGATTGGTATATGTTCCACTCTTAATTCCTAGTAAACTCCAGTAAATTATAGCCTCCTTCTCCTTCATTAAATAGTTTTTCTTCTATAAAGTGGGCAATTTCTAAAAATAAGAACAAAAATATGATTTCAGCAGGTTGCAAAAGCTCTACTTCTTCATTTTCCTATTCTTGAGCTGAAGATGCCTTATTATTCATTTTCAAACGAAGGTATTCTACGTGTCTCTTCATGTACACTCCTGGCAAAAGCGAAGACATGCCAACTTATCTTTCCTAAAGAGGCTATGCCAAGCACTTCCTCAGATTTATTTACGATGCTCTGAGTAGTCCATAAATACCTGGCTGCTTATGAATTATTTAAAGTATCCTTGCCTGCTCGTTTATTAGGTTCTAGTCTAGTAAATCTCCATTCACGAAGAGTGAAGTTTCTACTAGAATTATACAAAATATAGTAAACTATATGAGAATTCTTATCTTGTCCTTTAATTCATTTACTCTTTTCTCTATTTTCTGCTATTCCTTGGGGCTAGGATTTATCAAGAAATGATAATAAAATTGTTGATGTCTATTACGTTTTCAGGTGCAGTTGGCTGTATCATGTAAGGTTGATTGTGGACTATGCGATCAAGTGCGAGTCCTTCTTCTTTGAGGAATGCAATAAGTCTATTTCTATCTTGTATCTCATTAAGATGTGCTGTAAATCTGATAACTCCCTTGCTTGCTAAGCTCTCATAGCTATGTTCCTCATTTTATATAACTATTTCAAATATTTCATGCTTTAAATCATTTACTAATTCTTGTTATCTTTACTCTTCTTCATTTTAATGACTGACTGCAACCACCTTGTAGTTCTCAGCTAGTCTGCTAGTTATTGCCAAACCCAGGGGGCAGGCGTTAAAATTAGTGACAAGTGCAACCTTCTTTCCTTGAGTTGCTCCCTTTGCTTGCGTTGAGGGGGACTTGAGGAGCGAGCCAAATATCTTTCTCATTTTATTATTGTGGGGCTATAAATTAATTATAATTAATTAAATGAGTTAATATAGAACACCTCCCGCTCCAACAACCACTACTCATAAACAAATTACTTCAATTAGTGAATTTAATGCTACAGTTGAAGAGACTCCTACTACTGAAGTGCCTCAAACAAGGTCCAGATTTAGCAAACTTGAAAAGAATCTAAGTCACCAGACTATAGTAGGCTCAGGCAACTAGAGTCCCATGGTCAAGGCATACTAAGAGCAGTAGCAAAAACAAGAAATGAAAGAGCTCCAACTCTAATACTAAAGGGCAGAAAAAGAATTTGATACTCAAGAGATTGATGATCACTTCTAATGTTATATTCTCAAACTATTCTAGTGATCAGATCTTTAAGAACTAGAAGCAACAAGAACATGATAAGGAGTTAGAGTTAATCCGTCTAGGAAAAGAACTGCAAGAGATGAAGTCAAAAGATAACTTTATGGAGGGTATTTCTCCTGAATTGAGGGAGGAGTTTGAGTCTCGTTATCGTAAGGAATAGATGATGAGGAACAAAATGGAATCTGGAACTTAGTGTATCTCTTGCAAGCTATTAAATTGACTTAGAGTATCGTTGTTTAAATTAAAGCTGATAGCCGGTGGTTTGTTTCTGATCGCAGGAGGGCTTCATGCTTTTAAAGTGAGCCACACTTGGAAATTCTATCCTTTCTCTGAGAAGATCTTCAATCTTTAATTAAGAAGTGCTTTACGTTTAGTGGCAGGATATTTGTTTATTGTAAATGCTGGAGCAGTGGGGTTCCTTTGGGGAATTTCTTTCTTGAACTTTAGAGCTGGGAAACAGATTTATGATGGGCACACTATGCAGGTTGTGGAATATAGGCCAAGCATAGCAAGCAGACTATCTATGGGTTTAAACTTGATAAAGGGAGGAGGAAGTCATCAGGAAATAAAACAACAGCTCTAGATAGAGGAAGAGAAGAGAGAAATCCAAGAACTTATACAAGAATAAGTAGCCTATATTAAGTTTGTTATATTTTGAATAGGAGAGAATGAGGAAAGAACATGCTAAAGTATGAACAAATCCCTTATTTAGTTTAAAAATTAGAGTTTAACTTAAGAAATAAGCTTAAATGCTATTATAACTTTATCTATATCCTAAAGTATCAGTCATCAGACATATTCTCTAATTTCTCAAACGATTGTGGTGAGCATCTGCTCTTGAATATTTTACTGAGAAACTATATTTGATTTCTTAAGAGCTCTGAGCAGCTGAGTCTGCAACTAATTTATTTCATCGTCCAGATCTTCAATCTCCTCAATTAATTCATGTTAACTCCTGTGCTCTTAGCAACACTTCTGGCCTAAGATTAATTTTCTAGAAGGCTTTGCTTTTCTCTTTTTGTAAATCTATGAGAAACTGTATCAAACGTTTTATAAATAGCATGAACTATATTTAAGATAAATTAAATATCAATAATTGATGATAAAATCAAGATGAGATTAATTCTATGTCTAATTAATGAGTCTGTGGGGTTACAAAGTGAATGACATATTCTGTGGATGATGATGGTTATTATGGAGCAAAAGAGAGTGTCCTTAATTTACAATCTAGTCTCTGCTGGTCAATTACTATAGCCTATTCAGAGGATCTAACTCATTCTCCTCAGTTAAAGAGCTATGGTTGAATCTTACTTTCACTGTAAAGTGAATTCAATTATCAAATTAGGTAAATTATAATATAAATAATAATAAAGAAAAACAAGGTAGGAATATGCACGCAGTCAAGCAGCTTCAAAACAAGACCACCCTCCTCCAACAAGGTAAGATTCTAACCATGCTAAATGAAAGCATTCAAGCACTTCACTTATTAACGACCTCACCATTAATGATATAGCTGTGAGATCTTTCTCTCAGAACACCCTGCTTGGATCTATCAACCCAGACCGCAACAGCCAGCTGAGAGTGATGTCAACCCCAGAGTGGCCAGTCCCCTACTACCAAAGAGCCTTCAGACACCCTGCTGCTCTCGAGACTGACAAGGGCAACCTCTGGTATTTCTGCGTTCCTCTTGACGACACCCACGTCATCCTCGCCAAGGAAGTTCTTAAGATGCAAGGCAAGGGATACATTGTTGAGGCAATTGAGAACCACTACAAAATCGATGATTACCTAACCAGCTTCAAGGACTCTGCTCAATTCTCCAAGGCTTACCTCGAGGATCTCGCCGAGGCTCTCGGAGTTGCTCAAGATCAAAACAATAGACTCCTCAACGAATACGATCTCGCTGATTGCCTCCACTGAGTGCTCTCTCAGTAGTTCCTCAAAGAGGAGTGAAACTCAAAGCTGAAGAGACATATTCCCTATTTAAACTTCCCAATAAATCTTACATTCATCTATGTTGTTCGAAAATATGAGAGAGAGTTGTATCTCTCATTGAATTATTAAGGCATGATTTATTATCCACAGCAAAATTATTAATATGCAGAAAGTGATAACGAAAGCAATATGTGTGCTTCAAATATCAATTTTAAATGTTAAAGATAAATTAAGTTTGCTCTAGAAACTGTTAGTAATTCTCTCATTCTTGGGTCTGAAACATAATCCCTTATCTTCTTCTATGAAGTGATGCTCTAACTTTATTTTTTAATAAGATTTTTTAAATCTAAAATTTGATTATGAAATTAATTAGGATTCAAGTAATTTCAGTTGAATTAATTTATCATCTGTTTGAGAATTTTTGGAAGTTAAGAACATTTTGAAAATCAAAATCTCCTCTCTCCCTGTTGAACTCTTCCCTTCTCTTTTCTCTCCTTTTATTCAAGACTTGAAGTAGGGAGTCTTTTTAGACTTTAAAATTGACTCTCTTCCTCTTGCCAATAAAACATTTGTAGCTTTGTATCTTTCCTAAATCATCATCATCTCGATAGTCTACATTTTATCTTCCTTTTTCTGAAGACATATCTATTTGGTGGCATAGATTCTTCAGAAAACAAGTATGAAGCTACTCATCTTAGTTTATCTTGCTTATTTCCTCTATATTCTTGACTTCAACTTGAGCCAAATCATTTATCTCAAAGTTTTTCTGAAAGTGTTTAACTCCTTAGAATCCTTACTAGGAACTTAAATTATTTTAGCTGCTGTTATTAAACTGCTGAAGCGACTACTGCTAATTCTAATATGCAAAGTTCTGTCCCTACAAGACTTAGTTGTTCGTCAAACACTGTCCAGGATATTAATATTGCTATTAGGATTGGCTGTATCCTGCATTAAAACCACCATTGAACTAGTTATGAAAGCTTGAATAATGCTTTTTGGAATAGTTGCTTTTATAAGAATAAGAAACAGAGGCGAGGTTCTTTTTCTCATAAATAGCTAGATAAAGCTTAAGATGAAATTCAGAAAAACAGGAGAGTCTTTAAAGCATTTGATAAAATACTTTCCTAAACATATATTCTCGCTTAAGCTCCTTGTTCTAGCACTATTTCAGCATAGTCATCGTCATTATTTAGTTATTGCTCCCTTGATATGATTGGATTTGACCATTTTAATCCTAATTTTCAGAGTTTTAAAGGCTTTAATTTGGCTATTTATTGATTTAAAGGATCGATTTAACTTCTCCGAGTATCTGGTTTCTTATTGAGAAATCTTCAAGGCGCTCTGTGAAGAGATAAGTTTTAGTCAGGGGATTAAAAAGCCCTCTTAAAATAGGAGTAAGCTACTTTTTGTATTTTGTTTCGAAAAGATTCCAGTAAGTCTCTCTAATATCTTCAATGGTAAGATCCTTTCTTTCTTAATTATCTTTAGCCTTCTATTTCTAAGTTTTGTGCTCAAATTCTTTTAGAATTGAATTTTAGAAATTAGAAATCAGGTTGAACTATTGCTGCTCCTCACAGCTAAGCTTATCGTAGCTCGATTTATTTATAAGCCCTGAGAGTAGAAAGTACTTTACTTTTCCAAGCTTCTTCTTATGAGCATCTTTCGCGTTGTCAATTAGATCTACTCTTTTTATCAGCAACAAGTTGCTTTAATTTATTGATTGCTCTATAAAGCTCTCTTATCCCATTTATCCATTGATAAATTGTATTCTAAAAGAATCAGAGCAAAAGATTTGTCCATCCAATTCAGCAGTTAATTATTTATCAATAGAGTTCATCTTTTCAAGAATGCTGATTTCACACAGAAATCGATAAAACTAGAAAGTATCAAAACCTATTTAGTCCAATTAAATCTAGGTAGAGTCTTTAAGTGAATTAAAGCTTTAATTATCTATAATCTAGCATGAATTTGAATCAGTTTGGTTCTAAGTGCTTTCACTTTCTAAGTTAGAAAAAATTTCGCCCTCTTCTCCATTAGTCTTTCCTTTTAGTTAATTCTCATTACAGGATAGATTTGATGCCATTCTTCTTATAATGGAGAACTTAAATCCTCCTTTTCAAAAGCTTTACAATCTATCAAAAAGTCTAGTTAAGGCCTGGAGTAAGGATAGCACATGCAGGATTGCTATTGAATTAGTTGAACTTTATTTCTTTGCTCTATGGTGTTGAGAATTAATTTTTATTTAAGATTAGAGTTCTAAGCTTCAGAGATGAAAAATGAGTAGATGCAGTTGTTAAAAATATTCTAAAAATAAATTTAAGAGTTTGCTGATCCAAACGTTCCCCATTTATGATTATACTTCTGAGGACTTTAGTCAAATGGGAAGCACTTTTTCTTGACAATAGATTCATGATAGAAGGAGGACTTGTATCTTAAAATTTAAAAAAAATATTTGAATTATAAATCTTTAGGTCTCTTCATCTGCGACTGATAGAATTGTTAAATAAAAGTATCCTTACTTGTAGCTAATGAACTGGATACTCTATCTCTATAAGCTCTATATTTATAAAATCTCAGTGATTTGAAAAAGTCCTATGAATCATATTCATTTTTCCGATTCTCCTTGTTTCTTATTCCTTGGGAAAATTCTTTGAAGATTTGCAAATATTTTCTTGATGGGGATTTCTAGCTTCCTCGATTGCGCTGTTTTCCTGAGTTTTAATACCAGACAGACTCTATGATATTATTGGCTTGGATATTATAGTCGTGGATTATAACTTTTGCATGAATGTCTGCGCTGCTTCTGTTTTCTACCTGCCAAGTGCAATTAAGGTGAATTTAGAAATCTAATTTTCGAGAAAGTCAGAAATTGTCTCTTTCTCTCTAAACTCTTTAATTATCATCTCCACTTCGTGACTAAGATTAGTTATCGAACCTTTCTGAAATACTATGAAATAGTGGTTGAAGTATCCTCAAAATAAATGCTTATAGAATTGGAATAAAGTTTATGCGATTTGCAATATTTCCTATTTTTTAAATTCAAGTTTCCATTTTTGAGCTTAGCCTTTTCCGCTTTAAGCCTGTAATAGTCCATCAAATTGAAGATTCTCCTTTTTAATTTAATGTTGAGGGACTCTCTGCGCAAGTCTTTCTCCCTATCCTGCAGGAATTCATTTAGCTGTTTGAGTTTGAGCTAGGAATCCTCACACTACTCCAGATTCTTGTTTTAGTGATGAAATAAGTGCACTGACTTCTTGATTATAATTTTAACAGCAAATACTTTAAATGATTAAGAGAGTGTTTGCTGAGCAATTGTCATCTTACATCTTATCAGTTGCAGTCTCAAAGTCTTGTTCAAATTTATGGTTAGCAATTTCCTGTATTTGAGTTAGTTGCTTGGCCCAAGAGTGCAAATTTTAAGTAAGAATCTCAGCAAGGGTTTAGCTTTTATTTAGCATTTGTTGTGGCTCTGATGGGAATAGCATCTCACTCTCTACATCCTCCTCTCCAGAGGAATCATCAACTATCTTTTCTGGTTATTTTTAAAGCTTTTTAGAGGCTTCTTAAAGTTATTGCTAAGTTAGTGGCAGCACCAAATCTTCGTAAAACTCATGCTGCAAAGTTAAAATCAGGTGGTAATTAAAACGGTATTTCATACGGCGATCTTAGATATATTTATAAATTTTAATTCTAACAAATTCGCAATCATATTCTAAAGAAGGAAAAAATTTAATAAAAATGATGCTCTCCTCGAAAACCTTTGCATAGAATTCATCTTTAACCAAAGCACTAGCGTTGTACATCGCATTATCGAGTTTAATTAATCTTTGTTCAGCATCTGACTACTACACAAATAAATTATCTATGATTAAACTAATTAATTCTTCTCATTGATATTCATAGGCATTCTTGACTTGAACAACAACTCCAGAGTAATCAATATGGCTGGAGCCTTAATCCTTGTCCTTTGAGCCAACTCCTAATCCTCCGATGATAGAGTTTTGAGCGGGCTTTGGATTTGTCTGCCCACCTATCAACCCCATAGTGTACTGCTTAGCTATCTCAGCAAGCAAGTTCTCATCCTTTCTTGTCTTAGCGAAGTTGCGAAGATGCCTCAAGCCATCTGGAATGGAAGATACCTTTTGAATAACAACCCTATAGTTACTATCTAGCTTATTAAAACTATCCTTGAAAAATATTTCCAATAAAATGATTTAGCTTCTTGATGATTTCAGAGAAGACTTTGTAGATAATGTTTGGGTCTCCATTTTCAACTGCAAAGCTAAGCGCCTCTTCAAATTGCTACGCCTCGAGCAAGAAGGGAATTTTCTTAACTATCTGCTTTTCTTTACCTATCAGGAAACTGGCTAACTTCTTCTTGTCTCTGCTGTCAGCAATCTTTGCTAACTTTGTGAAGTCTATGTTCAACTTAATGTATAGTTAATTCAAGATAAGTACAAGATAAATTGATATGAATGTTTCCTAGTTGCTAGGCGATGAACTAAGCTGGGTTCATATTAGCTGATTGACTCATGGATCCGGAGCCAGGCATCATTGAGCCAGTCCTGCCTCCCATCGAGTTACCTCCCTTACCCATATTAGTGGGAATCTTACCCATATCAAGCCCCATCTGGAAAGAGAGTGCAGTTAGGTTGATACCTTATTCTTCAGCAATTTGAATCTTAAGCTAGTCAAACTTCTCTTAAAGCTTGATTTCAAGTTGGGAATCGCTGAGAGTGGAGTAGCGGACCATAGTTTAGCACCAGTCTTCATAGACCATGGAAGCATACTGTCTTAGATTGAGTTACTCTATCATTTGAATAGCTAGTTTGTAGTCTCTGTGCTTAAGAAGTAGTCTGAGTACGTTCTTAGCCTTGAACTTTTCGAACTACTTGAAAGTAATGGCTCTTCCACACTAGAATAATAATTAGAGATCAAATAAATGTTTTACGTTTGATGAGTTGCGGAGCTTGGTGAGGACGATCATATGCTTAACAATATTCACATACTTGTTCGCGTCAAAGTCAGCAGGGTCCACAAAGGTTTTTGCAAATGAGGCAGTTCTCAAAATATGCTTCAGTAGCACTATGTTAGAGTGTTCAAGGGTTGCCACTTCCAGCAGGTCATCAAATATATTAAATAAATGCAAGCATCAATGCCAGTGACTAAATCTTTTCCCAAGTCTCTGATGATCTCGTCTGCTCTGGGTATGTTCATATCTACACTCTTGATTGCATTCAGCAATTTAGCTGAAGGAGAAGTCGAAGCCACTCTAAAGGTCTTGATGATCACTGGCTGGATTCTTTCCAAGAAGAACGTCTTCTCAGCAGTCACCACTCTCAACCCGTCAAGTTTAATATACAATTAATCATCATAACTTTGTAAGTTCATTAATGCACCTGATTCCGCAAAGCCACTTCTCACGTCGTTAATGATTTTAATCATTTCGTATTCTCGTGGACCGACTACAGCAATCTTATCAGGGAAAGAGAGGACTGGTGCATCGTTACCGCACCAAGTAAGGGACTGTGCATCTAACAAGAGAGTGTCAAGTCTATTGAACTCCCTCTGATAGTTACTCTTGAGCACTATGATGGTGCCCTTCTTGTCTGCATTTGTGTAGAGAGCAAGCAAGTCTCTCTTTGCATTTAAGTGACATAAACTACACCTTTCCTAGTGGTAAATTTTAAATGTAATTTTTCATTATTTAGTTTGCAACTTTTGTATAAGTTTACTCCTGGATCGTCATCCTCCTTGATTCTGTCATAGTACTGAACGTTGCTCTTGTTCTCTTGGATGACGTGGAAGCCAGAAATAGGGTCTGGGATAAGTAGTTCTATGGCTGAAGCTCCCTTTGTTCCTTTGGGGATGATGATATAGTCTTAGATCTAAGCGTCTGCAAGCTTGGGCACATAGTCAAACTTCTGAGGGAGCACTCCTCCTCCGAACACATTTGAGATCCAGTAGAATCAAAATTAACTAGAATATGAAGGTATTTAAGAACTGATTGATGTTGTTTCTGAAAACCAATTTACTTTATTAAAAACACTTTAACTATTAAAATTGAATAAAATGAATATGTTGTCAAATAGCTTAGCATCGACAATAGGTCTCTGCTGGAATTCAGGACCTAGCGAGAACTCTTTTTCCTTGAGCTCTCCAGTCTTAGGATCGATCAGGAAGATCTTTCCATCGCAAGACAGTAACAGGAGGTCTTCCTCTGGAGTGAACTCCATGCAAGCCCATTTAAGTGAATCTGGGTTCTTTCCGAGCAGTTGAGCCACCTAAGTTTGGTTTCACATCACTCATTAGATTGTATCTTACTTTAATGATGTTGACTTGTTTTCCGTAGTAGGAAAAGACATAGATAACACTCTTTGCGTCCTTTAGTCCTCCAATCATAAGGACGTTATCTTGCAACATGAATGCTGAAATAAGAGTCAAAACATGGTTCAATTTTAGAGAAAGGGAAGCTAAATTTTATATGAGATTTACTTACCAACAGGGCCTCCATTCTTGGAAATGGCAACCTTGAAGAAGTCGAGATCAGGGTCTTTCTGGAAGTTTGTGGCCGCCTTGAATTCCATATTACCGAACTCTGTCATTTTGTAGTACACATCCTCCAGGGGAATCCAGTTTGTATATAGTGTAGAAACCTTCTCATATTTTAACGATCATAATAATTTTTCATAGAAGGACTAGATATAAGTTTCGTTTTAGGTAACTAAAGCGGCGCCCTTTGACAGGAAGTCCATCTTTGTGTCTCAAAGATTTATATTATATAAAATATCTAGTCAGATACAACCTATCCTATTTTATACTTTCAACATGGCAAAAGACTCTCTTGTAATGGAAATAAAAAAATAATAATATTTATGCTCTAATAATTTCTATAATTTCTCTCACTCAATTGTGTTAGTTTATTTTCTCCTCCTCTTGCATTTACCTTCTGCTGTTTAATACTCTTATTTTGTTTGCAGAGCGTCCTTCCTCTTCTTGTTGCTCTTCCTACTCTTTGGATTCTTAAAATTTCTAGCGTATCAACTACTGAGAAAGTCTTTCCTGTTCAAGTTGCTGTCGCTTTCTCCTTTCAAAAATCTTCATGAGGTATTAACGCACCTGCTTCTCTCCCTTCCTGCTCTTTTTATACTAGTGGTTGTCTTGTACATCGTAGGAGTACTCAGTCTTCATTCTGAACTTCAGTTGATCTGCTCCTCCTCCTTTCTAATTTTCATTATCCTCAGCTCCTTCCTATTCGCCAACTTTATGGCTTTGAGGTTACTGAAGTAGTTTAAAAAAGCCGTCCATGGTGTCGTTAGCTTTGCTGATGCCAACTTACTGTAGTCTCTTCATCAAGATCACTCTCATCATATCCCTCTTAGCCTGCAGTCTGCTAATAAAGTAGTCCAAAGCTTGCTCCCTCTCGTTCAATTTTTTCTCTTACTGTTCCTCATCTTCCTTCTCTTCCTCCTTCTTTTCTTCTTCCTTTAGTTCATTACCTTTCTTTTCAGATTGAGAGAAAAAGCCATCCTGCTTCAGGAATAGGAAGAGGTCAAGTTCCTTTTTAGTCTTCTTGTATTCGGTTTTAAGATCGTACCCGCTAAGCTCTTCATAGATATTACAACTAAACTGGCGCTTTGAGCTTTCTTCCCTCTTCTTACGGAAGCCAAAACAGCAGAACAACCAGCTCCATGCGCTCATGCACTTCCAGTTTATCATCTCTATGGTTACAAACGCTACGAATATCACCAGCATGAAACTCAAATACACCACTGAATGCTTTGATCGGAGCCTCTCAGAAGAGAAATACTCGCCGTCATATAATCCTATAAATATAAAGCATCTAAAGAATACCGCTTGAGCTTTGAGAGATGGTCACTGTGCCAGGCTGAACCTCGGATTTATCTTCAAACTAGAAGATTGAAGAGTTTGAGTACATATAAAATCCAAACACAAGGTGAACTAGCATTGACCACTTTAGGATATTCATGGACATGTTGGATAAATCTGGCCCGTATCTTGGTGGAAGTCTGTACCAGTGAGTGACTAATTACAGTGAGACAGGAATAATTTATTTATCCTTACATGCATACATATCGAAGTGATACATAACTAAGAAGAACAGAAATCCAACAAAGTATAGTAAGGGGATTCCACTTGCGTACATCATAGTCAGATATATAGTGGAAATGATTTGTGCATATCTACACTCAATGAAGAATTCGATTCCAAGATATTAGTATTCATAATCCTCCTAGTGAATCTTGCGAGTTTTACGAATATCCTGAGTCCATTTCCTGTCATAGAATCTGAGTGCTGCAAAGAAATATTGC
Source organism: Tetmemena sp. SeJ-2015 (assembly GCA_027382625.1). Taxonomy (NCBI): domain Eukaryota; phylum Ciliophora; class Spirotrichea; order Sporadotrichida; family Oxytrichidae; genus Tetmemena; species Tetmemena sp. SeJ-2015. The sequence continues at coordinate 141,158 of JAJKFJ010022279.1, read as the reverse complement.
TTAAAGATGGCGCTAAAATGAGGAGAGATAATGTTGATGATAAGTGCCAGAAAGATAGTTGAGCCCACAACCTAGTACCATTGTGATGAAAAATCTGAGATCTAGCCTGAGAATAACGGAGCAAAGTCAGAAATAGCGTTATCTGAGATCTTAGCGTTCACCAGAAGAATTACAATACCCTAAAATTGGAAAGATTAACTTCCTTTGGCAATCATTCTAAAAAGGCTTACAGTGTTTAGAACTTGAGAGATGCTCATTTTAATGGTGCTTGACTATCTTTCTTGGTTGTGAGTATGAAATCTCTAGTACTCAGAGAAAACTAAAATGCAAGGTCTCTAGTAGATTAAAGTACTTACGAATTAGTATTTCAAGGATGATAGCATTGAAAATAACGATAGACAAGGCTGCTATGTAAATCATAGCGTTACTTAGAGTGTACCCCTTGAACCAATCATCGCAAAGTCTCTCACCGTTTGGGAACACAATATCTTTTATAGAAACTTAAATGATAGAGAGCTAGCTGTAACAGTAGCATGGCAGCAAACCAACTTGTCTATTGCTCGGTAAGAGATAATCTGAAAATCTTCTTTAAAAGATGCTAAAAATACCTGCATAAGCTTGGCTCATGGTTTAATAAAATTTTAATTATAAACCTATTAATTTAACTATAGTTACACTTATCGTTCCACAATTATCCACATTATACTCTGAAGAGTACTTTTTCTAAACGTATTTGATCGCAACTAGAGCAATGATTGTCAAAACTAGAACGCATATTGTCACGAAGAAGATTATAGCAGATCTCACCAATCTATTCCAATTGCTTATCTAGGAGGATTAAAATAAATGTATTAACCTTACCTTAAGATTTCTCCAAATAACTACTGTAGGTTCTGGAGCAGGCTTTACCTCAGGGAATACACCATCAAGTCTAAATTGAAAATTGAAACTTAAAATTTGACCCATACATTTTGTAGTTAATTTCTTTGATGTCTCCAAATTTTGCCTAGTCTTTAGCAGCCTGACTTGGCTTTCGCATTTATCATTGCTTTTTAGAATTTCTATTTTCCATTCATGCTCTAGAATTGAACAAAGGCCACTGTAGCTTTTTATTCAGTATTTGCTGCATATTCCTTAATTGTATTAGCTTGATCCTATGCCTTGAGATTTATACGCTTGATATTACGTCTGCACTCAAGTTGGAACATTGGATCAGTGGACTTGCGCAACAGTAATTCCTACTTTTTGAGTTTCCTTATCAAGTTGTACATTCAAAACTTAAATAGATATAGGTTTCAAAAAGCTTAAAGAATCTTTAGATTTTGATCATATACTTGAATCTTTTGAGTGACCTGAATCCGAAATGGATGCTCATGACATTATCTTAATATGGATCATTATCTCCTGTAAAAGGGAGTTTTAAGTAGAGTACCTTCTTTCTAAAGAACCTTTTCCACAAAGCACCATAACTTGACCTTGAGCTCTTTGTAATTCTCATGAACTGGAAGATTCTTAATCAGCAGAGTGAAGTCTGTGGTCTGAACTTATTAGTCTTAAATTTCATTGATGACCTCGTTCTACATCTTTTACAGAAAGAGCCATTATCCCATGTAAAAGATAGTGATTATGATATCAAGTAGTACAACAACGATAGCCACATTATCTTTTTTCATGAAGCTGTAGTTGTTCAAAAAGATGTTGATGTAATCACTCTCACAAGTAGCTTTAATGAAGAAGATCATATCTTGGGGAGCATAGTAATATTCTGCAACAACAGTTGTACAATTAGAAGGCACATAATTGCTACTCAAAGGAAGGGTGCAATTTACTTTTCCGGAGCAAGTTTAGTTGAAGAGCTAATAGAGACGAAGTTAATTTTGCTGGCCGAAATCACTGGTACGAGTGTAGTCGCACGTTGAGGGTTAGTAGATGAAAGAAGAAGTGTCTGAAAGGAAATTGCAAGACTGCTTGCTTGCTAGACTGACTTATCCAAAAGTTTGAATTGAAGATAAGGTTCCAATTGAACAATAGAGATTGATCTTGCCATCACTTAATTATCCACTATTGCAGGCAGTTTATGCTATAAAAAGGTTTTAAATCTTTTCAAGATTACATTGACCAATATTTCCAAGTGAGAATGCAGAAAAGATGTACTTCAAGTTTCCTTTCTATTGGTTGAGAGACTGATTCCCTGAATAGTAGAATATGTAGGCTGGAAAGCTTAGCACTGTCATAATGATGAAGACTAACGATATGTGCTTTAGAAATTGGAAATAGAGAACCATTCCTATACCATATCTGGAGAACTCTGATTGTCTTGCCTTTTTGCAACAGCAGCTCCATCCAGTCTTAATCCTACAATAGGGATACACCTTATACTCCAGTTTTCCACCTGAAAAAAGTTAATGAAAAGTTTAATTACTCTCAGGGTCTTTGACTATTCTTCTTGCATGCCTTCTATCGAGATTATGAGTTAATTTTTAACTAGACAGCCCATTATCGGCGTCTTGCAAAAACAATGTCTTTTCTATAACGTTTTAAGCCTATTATTTCTTACTCTTTCTAAGTTGATACTCAGAATTTCGGCCTTTTTCAGCGAATTCTTTATCCATGAGATCGACTTGTGATGCCTCTCTACGTCCATTCCTTCTTTCCATTCTCATTCTCTTTCTTCTCTGCCTTTCTTATTCTTCTTCTAGCTCTTCATCCTCATTTCTAACTCTTACTTGCCAAGCTCTGTGTCTTGCCTGATACTCTTGAGATTCTGAATCATCGCTATCGTTATGCGCTTCATGAGAGTCCCTTTTCTTCTTTTTACCCTCAGCTCGAAAAGCATTAGTTGAAGCTCTATCGAAGTCCTAGTTATCAGAAACTTCATCTTTCAATTCCTCCATGTTTGCCAATCTTTCCATAAAGCTCCTAAAAGTTATTATCAATTTAGGTATTCTCACTCATTTAAGTCATCTGATTCTGCGAAGTCCTCATCTTCATACTATGGGAGAGATCCTCGATCAAAATCATGGCCCGGGGTTTAGACATCATCTGCATTTAGTGGACGCAGAAATGGTGGACTACTCTCCTTTTAAAATCTTTGCTGCTAGTTTTTCTTTTGTTGATAGTTATTGATTACTTCTCTATTCTGTTCAAATATTTTACTCTGATTCTTGTGAATCAAATCGAAGTTTGAACTATCTTCCTTATCTCCCTGGATTTAAAACTATGTTAGTTAATAAGGTAACGTAATAGCCATTTAAACTTAGAGTATAATCTTATCTGAACCACTTACCATATCTGCAGAGAATCTTTAAGCATCTCGGAAAGTATTTTTAATATAATGTACATAAAGTGTTTGGATTAGTAGATCTCATAGCTTCATTCCCAACATGAACTTTGGAGCTAGACCTTGAGTTAGATCCTTGCATACTTTTCATGCCTTCATCGCCATCCCCAGAACCACTGACATTCTTTGCAGGGATTATTCCTTCACTGAGATTTCCTCTATTAAATTTTGAACTTGCTTCAGTAAGGAGCTATCCTTTCAAGTTACTCTACTACTAGAACTTTGTGGGTATAAGCTGAGTGCCTTGCTTATCAGGATAGCAATCGACATTCGGCAATACCTTTTACTTTTCATCTTTCATTTGGGAGTGAAGCACTCTATTTTCGAGTAAGTTCTAAGCAGAAGCTTAATTTCTCTACATCCTGTCAAAGTTATCTATCGTGGATCGCTCTACCTCATATAATAAGAATTATTTATATAAGCTCATTTGGGCTTTGTTGGTTCATCAAACTATCTGAATTCTAACTATTGTTGTACACCACTTCATCAAACATAGAAGGCTTAAGTCTCTAGTGCTTAGACTCTTTTTAATCGACAGTGTTTAATTTATCTTCTGCCCTTGCATTGATTTAAGGTACAGGATTAACGTGATGGCTTTGAATAGGTTCATCTTCGAATTTAAGTTTGTTATCAGTACGCATGAAGTCTATAAATTACTGCAAGCAGAAAATAATATTTATTGGAAGTCATCGTTGATAGATATTTCTCCAGATTTGTCTCGCAAATCAGGGGAAAAACCCTTGAAGGAAGATCCATAGACGTGCTAGTTATCTTCCCCAAAATCAAATTTTTATTCGTTGGGGATTCTTCTTTCGTTTTATAACTATAGTGCAGTTATTTTTATCTCGAAGCTTACCTGAGATTCTGCTCTATCTTCTCTATAAAAATGAAAATATAAAATAACTCTGTTTCTTTTGTCGAATGCCACATTAATGGGTGAAATTCTATTATCTGTAGAGAGTTGTTTAGAATCTGACTAGCCGGGATTATAAATAGAGCTTAGTCCATCTACTAAACCTTTTCTACTTTCTGGCTTCTAGAAAGGGTTTCAAGTCTATCGAGCAGAAGAGTTTGGGTCACTGATGAGGGAGGAGTCGGAAACTTTACTGTGCTTTGGTTTGAATTCTCTATCTTCCATTTTGCAAAAGGTTTATATTATGCTAATTTGTAATCAGGTGCTACTTTAATAACTTAAAGATTAAGCTATAAATTTAAATTCAAATTTACAAGCCAAACCTTGTAGTAAAAGAAAGTACAAGGCTAAATTATCAAAATATACTTCCATAAAACCAATCTTAAAGAAGTCTGCAACTAGGATTTTGATATCTGAGCAAATAAGAGAGACAAAACAATATAGTACATTAAACTCAGTCGCATAAAATTAAGATAGAGTTGAGGATATTACGAGTTAAAGATAATTCTGATGTGTTCTTTATAATGCAATTTCGAGATTAAGTTTAAATTTATCTTAAAATCTTTTCTTTATGACTGAATACTTAGCTTCTAATTCTTGAATTCACCAAAAATATTTGTTTTTATAAAAATGAGAATGAATTCATTAGAAAGAGAGCATCCTAATCTTCATGCAAGGGAGGAATACTTTTAGCAACCATATAATAATTCATTTGATAATCGAAACCTGAAGTCCCAAACTAAAATAGCTGGACCAAGAATGCTCCCACAAATTAATTAAGATGGATACTCTTCTGAAAATGCATATATAGATGCTAATCATGTCAAATTAAAAACTTAGCTTAACTAAAATAACTCCAATGAAGAACAGCAACAAGCTAACTTTAGCAAGCAATTCTCATTTGAAGATCAAGAATAAAACAAAAGCTAAATCGAAGAAAGACTGGAGGAAATTGAAGATCCAACCCCCTATCGAATCAAAAATTGATAGAGAGAAGTAAGTTACTATTTCTATCTAAGTATGAAGAAATAATAATATTTGTGTTTATAGAAATTATCTCAGATGGACTTGAATGAGCTTTAAGAAGAGTCTCTAAAAATTATGAGGATGCTGAGGAGACTAAAGGAAACAGTGGATCTTACTCTTGGCCCCTCTGTACAGGATCCTCTAATTTTAGAAGTGCCTGAGAATAATTTTTAATCAAATAATCACGACTATTCTCAAGAGGACTTATAAAATGAGGCTTAGTCTTAATTTTATTACAACATACCTCACAAATCTAATGATAGTCATAGAAAGTTAAACTATTAAACTCTAGAACGAGAATCAGATACTTATCAAAACTAAGTGTAAGCCAAACTCTTTTTATAGTTTTAGGCCAGTTTCTGAATAAAATTTTAATCATAATTTAAAATAAGATACAAATTTTGGCTGATTTATTTCAGGAATCTGAAATTCATGACAGAGTATTCAAGGCTGATTGACGAGCACATTAATCGCAAGAGACTGGCTAACAGGCTAATGAAAAGCCCTGACATTAAACTACCTCATAAAATCGATTTATAATTACATACCTAATATTCCAATGTCTTCGAAGTTTCACATAGCTGATATTGATAAAGATTACAGGGACAAGGAGATTCAAGACAGAAAGTAATCCCATCCGTTTTATATAGGTTATAATTTAATTAAAGCACAATCTGAATAGAACTCTTAACTCTCTGATCATAACTAAAGACGAAGAATACACCTAGCAGAGGAAGAGCAGAGAAAGTTTGGTGTAGGTTACAAGTAGGATCAGAGTTCAGTTCAGTAAAGATCGAAATCTCAAAGCTGGAGAATTCGGGGACCCATCAGACTTACTCTATCGCTATATAACTGCCTAAGACTTAGAAGTAATTCAGAGCCTTAAGACGACTCCAAACAAGGGCTAGTAAGTTCCTGGGAAAGAGTTCTTGGAGATTCATAAAACCATAGCCTTCTTAAATAATGGAGGCACTATCTCTCAATAGCAGCAAAGATCGAGGGCAGCTCAGAGTGCATAGACTTCTCCTGAGAGATATGCAAGCAAGAAAGTTCAAGTGAAGCAAGTATAGCAAAACTAAAATACTTAGCATTCTCCAAGTTAAGAAGACGTGCAGCAACAGACTTCTTTCTATTCTTAATAGATACTTCCAAGAGTTTATCCCAAGGCTAATTAAGAAGAGAACACTTAACTTTCTTAATCAGCTAGAAAGCCATCAAGACCCACTATTCCTTTTATCTAGCTGAATTATTATATCCTTCGAACCCTTAAGAAGATCATCAAATTGAGAAAATACTTAGTCAAGATGTTAATCGATAAAAGGTGCCCCTATCTTTTTTCAACGACTTAAACTACAAGAAGAAAATGACCACAAAACTTAGAGAATAAGAGTAAAGCTTTCTACTCAAAGGTGATACTACCTTTTTACCCCTCATTATAATAAAGCATAGAGAGTGCCTTTAGATCTCGCTTCAACTTTCGAAGAGTAAGTTTGGACAAAGGAGTTGCCGAGATTGAAGGAAGGACCTAGATCAAATTGAGAGAGAAAGGCTATTAAGAGAGAAGGAAAGAGAATTTTGGAGGAATCAATATCTAGATGAAGCAGCTAATAGGGAAGAGAAGATTAACTAAATACCAGACTATTAATATGGGAAGCCAAGGTATAACTTAGAGCGTTACGAGATTAAGCTGGATGATAATTACTATGGCATTAGATAATAGCATTAGCAGATTCATAACAAAGAAGCAATAACTCCGCTTGATTCTCGTTACAAATTTGAAAACGAAGGATAAGTTCATTAACTTAAAGATTTGAATCCTCTGATCCAAACGAGTCCCTTTGCTGATCCTAAAAGCAAAAGTTTGCTTGACCTATCACTTTAAGACGACTCAGCGAAGCATCATGAGGTATGATTTGTTCTATCTATAATATTTTATAGCAATAACTTAAGAAAATAATGCATGGACTTTTCTACACAGACTAGGCTTTAGCTCAACAGTAGAAACCCCTTCAGGGAATGGACCATCATTCTAAACAGATTCTGGTTAATCCTGCTAATTTGCAGATGGCTCATCCTATCTTCAGCAAATTAAAAACTAAAACCATTTAGCTTTTGTTTGAAGAGGGAGGAGATTTGTTAAGACTTTAAGAGAGCCAACACCTTTATAAATAAGAAGACAAGTAAGTTACATTTGCTATGCTTATCAAAAGAGATAAGCAATTGAATTTTTCACTTTAATCGCATTAACCTAATATAGATCTGAATCAGGGTACATAGTTGTGTCAGGAAAGATAAAACTGTGGAACAACTCTGTAGGAGATCTAGGAGTTGTAACTGCGGGAGATACTCTGAGCGAGGACGCTCTTATTTAAGAGTAGATAGTCTCAAAAGATAAGGAGTTTGAGCTAGTTCGAATTAAAAAAATTTTTTGATATTTAGAACGGAAACAGCACAAGCACTGGAGGAGACATTTGTATTTGAAATTCATAGGGCTAAATGGAGGTTAATGAAAGACGTGCTCTTGAAGGTGTAACTGAAGATGGATCTTTTCACTCTCACGAATATTATGAAGAAGAACCTAACCAAGAGAAAGACTTGGATGAGGAACCTTTAAAATAATCAACTTTGATGAACTTGATATTTCATATTATAAATTTGCAAGTTCAAAATTCTTCCGAATCTAATAATTTCAGTTGTTTAGAGTTATGACTTAGTTTCTAGAGCGAAGCCTGACGATGATCCTACCAAGCCTCCTCGCTCGTTTATGGACAAGACATTGGCAGATTTGATCGCTGACTTGATAAGAGGAGGCAAGGACAAAGAGAAAGAAGTGAAAGAGTTGAGAGCTGCTTTGAAAATCCCAGAGAGACAGTACTATATGATGGCAATCAGAGGATTCGCTCAAGCCAATAACTGGGACGATCTCTACTATTTCATCAACATGAAAATGTGAATTGTAGTGTTAATATGTCTAATTGTCATTTGAATTAATGAAGAAGACACCAGTCTCTTATTCATTCTTAGCTGAGCTATGCATTCAATATGGTAAGCTGCCCATGGCAGTAGAAGCAATAAGAAAGTTGGCCGATCCAGAGGAAAAGATAAGCATGCTTATGGATATAAGTCAGTGGCGTGAGGCTATAGAGGAAGCTTTCTAAAGCAAGAGACTCGAATATTTGGACGAGATTCGCCAGAAAGGACCACCCTTCGTGGAAGACTTCATTCAAGAAGAACAAAGAAAGCGCAACTCAAAGTGAATGCATGAAAAATATTTTGATCATGCAAACCCTCTTCAACTTTTAATTTCATTACAACTTAAACCATATTTGCCTTGCCAATACTATTTGTAATGGCATCGATAGTAAATATAAGGTAGCAAGAATTATTAATCATTACATTTTTTCTGATAATAAGTAATGGCATCAAAGCCAGGCAAGAGCATTCTTTCAAAATAGATTAACAAACTCTAAGCTTCAAAGAAAGGAGCTAAGTAGAACGCAGTCGCTAAGAAGTTAGCTCAAGGCAAAGGTGGAAAGCGGCAGTAAAGTTGGAGTAGCCACTGCAAAGAGAATGCTGACTAAGATACTATTCAATTATAAAGTTGTTTAAAACTAAGACGAATGATAGGAAGGAAAAGAGAAGAGGCAAGGCTATGGAGGAGGAAGTGGATAGCGATATTGCAGATGACATCGAGATGGATGAACAAGAGATAATTCAATAAGTTACATACGCTTTATTAAGATAAAGCAAAAAAAGAGCGCAGCTATCTCAAACGATCCTTTCTTTATGCAGGCTGATTCAGCTAATGTAGACCTTAATGAAAATGAAACCGTTGAGGAGAAGAAACTCAGAATGACCAAGCAGCTGCTGTAAGAGCTTCAGGCTCCTGACTCAAAGCATTTCAATTCTTTTTTAGCAGAACGACTTCTTCGAGACTTTGTAGTCTAAGGGGCAGGCAGAAGCAGAAATATTTGCTGAGGGAGACGATATGCTCACTCGTCGTCTGAAGTATCAAATATTGGAGAAGAAGGGTAAACTGTTCTTCAATATTGCAGACGACTTTGCTAACTGCGATTTCGAGAGAGTGTTTCTTAAAGGTCACAAGAAGGCTATCACAGCTATGGAATGGTCCACTGACAATAGAAGCATATTCACAGCTAGCAAAGACTGCTCCCTCATCTAATGTAAGTTAAAGAGTTATTTGATTTTACTTAGGGGACTTGGAAGCTCAAAAGAAACTTATTTTCAAGGGAGAGAAGCACAATCTATTTGAATATTAATGGAGATATATTTATACATATTATTTATATTGAACAGACAGATAGCAGGCCACTTCGACGAGCCTCTGTGCTTGGCAGTATCTCCAAATGGAAAGTACCTAGTGAGTGGAGGCAAGGACAGAATTGTGAGAGTATGGGACATCCACAATCAGCAGTAAATCCAGACTTTCATGGGTCACAGAGACTCTATCACTGGAATTAAATTCGATAGAGAGAACGACCAGTTCTACACAGTTTCAAACGATAGATCCCTAAAGGTGTGGAATATAAGAGAGATGGCATATATGGATTCCCACTATTGTAATTCAAGATTATATTTGATGACTATGGCCATCAATCAGACATCTTGGGACTTGATACTTTCTCAACAGATCGCCTTCTGAGTTGTGGACTTGACAGGCAGGTGATCTTCTGGAAAATCAACGAGGACTCTGAGCTACTTTACAAGAATGAGAAACACACCTCAGACACCATAAACGTTATCAATAGTCAGTACTTCGTGACTGGTTCTAGCGATAACTGCCTTGACCTCTGGATAATGAACAAGAAGAGACCCATCTTTACCCTTGATAAACCCCATGCAAGAGACAGCTGGCTTCTCTCAACTGCCAACATCAGAAACTCTGACCTACTCTGCTCTGGCTCTTATGATGATTTATATTCTAATTTCAATTAACAATTGATGGAGAAGTAGTGTTTTACAAATTCTCAAAGTAGAACAAGAACCTGGAAGTGATTAGAAGGGAGAGCAATTTACCAGGCTGCCTCAATCAGCTAAAGTTTTCAAATGTTAGAGGACAGCGCTTTGACTAAGCTATGCTAGCAGTGTCGCACAGTAAAGAAGAGCGCTTTGGAAGGTGGCACGTGCAACCCAAAGTCAAGGACGGAATTACTATATTAAGGAGGACCAATTAAGGCAATCTCTGAACAATAACAACACAATAATTTCAGAGGAGTAGCTTGCTTCTCTAACTTAATTAAGAAATTATAAATTTATAAAGGATCAATTTGCTCCTCTTATAATGGCCTAGAGTTGAAATAATAGCATTAAAATAAATATATTGCGATAAAACAATGATAGAAACTGAGTACTTGATAGGGTTGGTAGTGGCACTCTTCCTTTTTATGTGGTACATGGGTATGTTCAGTAAACTAGAGATTCAACTTGGAGAGTTCAATGGAGGAGTCTATGTCTATTACGATTATCAAGGTCACATAAACTCAGTCGCTCTCTTCCATTAGAATTTTAAATATTCTCTATTTATTCTTACTCTGTTTGAATTTGCAGAAGGAGATCAAGGATGTCGACTTTAGCAAACTTAAGCAGCTGACAATCGTATATGATGACCCTTTCAACCTAGTTGACCCTCGCTCTTATAGATTTCAATTTATTTATCTGTATGATTATATATTAGAGCTTCCCTTGGATTCCTATTGGAGAGCGCAGACAAAACCCTTATAGATAAATTCAGTAAGCTTGGCTATAACTGGAGGCAGCTTCCCAAATGCCAGGCTCTAACTGGAAGTTTCCCCTTCCGCAATTAGTCAAGCGTGGCTTTCGGGTCTTCTCGCTTCCTGCCCTCTTGTTTGCAGTACCTTCTCAGAAATCAAAGAAGCATGAAAGAAGTACTCAAGAATATTACTATGTGTGTTATTGATTTAAATGGAATATGGACCAGATGGGAGGCACTTTAGAGTTGATAGACAGAGCAACCAATAGAATTAATTACTACATGCCCGTAGAAAACTAAAAGGATTACTACCTATTCTAGAAATAAATATATAAATGTACCAATATAGGAGTAACTAGTCAATAATTAAAGACTAATTTTAGCAATAACTGAAAAAGAAGTTCCCAGAGCAAAGAGAGAAAGCAAATACACAAACCTTTACTACAAGAAGATGAAATGATTGCACTCTCTCAATCATACAATCTACTTTGCTATTTATTATCTACTTTCTTACTTATCTTTCAAGGCTATGCTTTATCCTTTAAAATCGAAGTAAATTTACGTGTAATTGAGTTTCTTAATGATAATTTAAAATAGAGAGATTATAAGATTATTTGCTTGCTACTTCTCTTCAAATTTATTATAAAAATGAGTAAGAACTTAAAGGAAGCCAACAATAACAACAAAGAAAATAAAACATCTAAGGAAAAAGGTTCGCCATCCTAAGACATCCACTTATCTTAATAAGCCACGGTCATTGAGCAGCCACTCTCCTTCAATGCTAAGATATCAGCCTACTTCAATAAGAAATAATCTGCCCAATAACAAATTTTGTGAATTCATCTTTTGATATTTTCTAGTTTAAATTTAGAACCAGTAATCTGAAGTGAGTAATAAAGAGACAGAACGTCAGCCAACTTAAAACTAAAATTAGAAAATGCTTCCTAACATCGAGTCCTCAGGCAATTTGCACTCCTCTCAGTCCTCAGTCGACCTTCGCAAATTTCAAAATCAGCAGCTAAAATCTTTCCAAGCCCAATATCAGAAATTTAGATCTTATTTAAATTTCCGGAAGAGGTGAAGGGCGAAGCGATCGGATAACAGCAGTCTGAGGTGCTCACTATAAGAAATGAAAAGCAAATGGATTCGAAGGAGATAATAAGGATATTGACAGGGGAAGATAATGAAGACCCGCCCCACTACAAAGTCATTCTCAACTCCACGCAACGAACGAGGCCTGGCTCAAGGCTTGACAACGTGAGGGAATTTTCAGCCTCTAAAAGAAGTTCCTTCGGCATCTAGAAAAATTAAATAGACTAACAGCCGCAGCTCATAAAGCTCTTTACTGATAGAATGATCAATAATAGCTCTAGGGCTTCGAACTAAAGTCAACAGTAGCAAGCAGCGAGTGTTAAGGAGAATAAAAAGAAGTCCACCAGTAAAATTCTAATAGAGGGCGACGATAGTCTAGATTCTTCCAAGATCAATATTCAGGAGAGACAGAGCAATATCAAAGTAGTTAGGCATAGATAGAAGGTTGCACAGAATAATATGTCAAAGCAGTAGGACAATAGCGAGAACGTAAGTATCTCACCACCAAAAAGACTTGAAGAGAAACTCAATATGAGAACTAAATTCAAAACTGGTCCACAGATCCAGTAGAAAAATAACATTATCAAAATCAGTATAATAATTCTATTTCTTTGTTTTTATAACGGTACTCAGAGCTTATCATCTCATGAGGATAACAGTTAAGACTCAGCAGAAGCTTCTTTCAATGAGGATAATATTCTAGACAAGACTTAAAACTAGGGTTCACCAAGCAAAGACCTCGACTTTAAGAATCTTATTACTCAAAACAAAAATTAGATGCTTGAGGAAGTAATGTCTGAGTTTCACTCTAGATCCTCTGTTTAGCAGGATAGCTCTCAGCTCTAGGGAGTTGTAGATCCTAATTTGTAAGAGCATACATTTGGGGTTTAAAAAAATGGATATCAATAAACTGAGAATGTGCTCTAGACAGAAATGATGATTCATATATTATGAATGTGATTTAGTAATATTCATTTTGGAGCAAACCATCAGATACCTCCCTTTGATAAAATGCTGCTCCATGAAAGGAAAGAAACCGTGATGTCAATTAAGATGACACCTAATAGTAATCCCCAAATTTTGAATGCTGGCTTCCACTCTCCTTCGTTTTAAGAATCTCATGATAAGCAAGAAAAGTCAATGAATGAAGGAATTGATGAAACCGCTGATAAAAATCTCAACGTAACTGACATCAATTCAAAACACTATTTAAGAGGTTTATAAATTTGTGTGTGAGTTACTCTCATTATGATTTAATGATGAAGAAAATCATCATACAAGTTAAATTGCGCCAAGACAAATCCACTATAAGAGCAATCAGTCGAAGGTTTCATCTGAAAAAGGAGTTGAAGAGAGCAAGAAAGGTAGCCTCAATTAGATCAATTCTATGAACTTTCAATCCCCTGTGCAAAAATATCCTTCCTCTGAAGACAAGTTACTCATTAAGATTCTTCTTTTTTTAAGGATACGCCAAACATTAATCTTGTCACAAACCCTAGAAATCTGCAGCCGCATCAACTCCAAAGACAAAATATTCTAAGCGAATTAAAATACAAGAATGCTGCTATGGAAACTACTTACCAAGATGAAGAAAGCTTCGTTATAAACGAGACTTAACAGGAAAAGAAACCAAGCTAGCAAATGAATGCTTTCCCAAGGAACAGCAGCATGCAAAAATCTACTTTCTAATACAATGGTAAGAGTGGCTAAAAATAGAACAGAAACCCGTAAATAAAAGAGAGTAATGCTGAACTTAAATCTAAGAGCCATGTGGAGGTCATGGATTAATCTGAGCTTAGGAATACCTCGCTGATCTAATAAATAAATGGACATAATGACACCGAACTAAGAGAAAACAATTTTCAGAATTTGCTAGAAGAGTCAAGGATATCTCAAGCAATGAATAGGGCTTTTTTACCATAGAAGAAAAATATGAACTTCGAACATCTCAACAATGGAAATTTCGAGGGGGAGGATAGCATTATGAGATTTCAGAGTCTTGCACAATCTGCAAATGATGATAAGATCTATGTTGTGCCAAGGTTCTCAGGTAACTACAATCTGATTGATCTAGGTACATCCTCTGAGTATTGGGACCCTAGATAGATAAGGGATGACAGAGAAGATAATTAAACCGCAGGTACCAAGAGTATTTAGCTTTCAGTCACCCACAAAAATGAAATGGACTACAATAATAACTTCATTTATAAATACTTCATATAAGCCTTCTTATTCATTTTTGATGAGGCTGAGGCATCAAGATTTAATATGTTTGATTAAACCCCAAAGCAAAAGGCCTCGAAATTAAAAGATTACTAGAAGAGTTGACTGTAGACACAACAACTAAGCCCAGACTGTTCGAGAGGACACTAAGAATTTCTTGGAAACAGATCAAAATGCAGGCGAATTACGTCATTCTAATTTTAACTAAGATTTGGATGATTTCAACACTAAGGATTTTCCAACAATAGGAGATGATGAAGACATGCGAATCGAAGGAAATGGAATATAGAGGTAAGAGGTTATAGAGATGGGTACGCCCAAACGCAATCAGTAGAAGCAAAGATACAATATGAGTGTTTCAAGATTCCAAAATACCTAGTATACACAAATTTATAATGATAACTTAAAAAAGAGGCAGTTAGAGTTCGAAAATGCCAAATTATAAGGAGTAAGAGTTCGAAAAGATATAATATCTTCTCAAAATAACTCTAAAAATAAGAGGTATCTTATGCCAGAGGGGATGTCAATAGTGGATTAATCGGGACCTTTGCTAATAAACGACTAACTTGAATAAATATCAGGAGTAATTGGGTCTAAAATGATATTGAGCTCGCACAATTTTCTAGCTATAAGGAATCACAAAAGTAGTGAGCTGAAGCTTAGTGCTTTACAACTAGAATTTTAATCCCGAAGTATAATCACTATGTATGATACACCTAAATAGCCTTAGCTTCATATCAAAGAATCCAATCTAGTGCATATTCTTGTTGAGGAAGATTAAAAAATAAAGAAACAGGCGGCCGCAGATTATCAGATCTCGTTGACCATAAAATTTGAAGACTGTGCTTTTCTAATAGATTAGACGTATATAGATCAAGAAACAGGGGATGAATAGTTTAACTCTGAGGATTTGTGCAAGATCGCTGTGAAGATAACAAATCTAAGCGCCTAAACAAATCTTGATGTCATTTTCTAAAATTGTGCATTTCTTGGGTTTCATCATGGAATCCAGTGTAATTCTCCCAATGTAAATATCTCTGTGGTGAATTGTATGTTCAAAAGATAATCCTATGAGAGCATAGTAGCTATAGATCTCAACAGCCTCTTACTATCAAACAAAATAATTCATTAATTTTTAAATTTAACGCCCTATTCTTAAGTATCATTAACATTTGTTGATTTGTTATGACCTCAGTATTAAGTGAATATATTTATTCCTTAAATTCTAGAGATCCCGAGAAAATTAACGAATGACTATCCCTTAATGATCCTGACTGCATCTGAGCTTATATAATTTTTAAATAAGCAATCCTACTTCAAAAATTCAGCGAAAGTTAGAATTTTTTGAAATTTTTAAGCCTGCCCATATCCTAATTGCAGAAAAAAAGGCAGGTAAAAAAGAATGTAATCTTTTAATATCTCTATTATTTGGTATCTAACTCTGATAAGATATATCAAACACAATTTTTAAGAAAAGCTGCTCTCATGATTCCTACAGAGCAGCAGTGAGTCTTATTCAGAATCAAGAAGTCTCACGACTTCGTTATACTAACGCCTCTCAAAACTCTTCCCCTTTAACTAACAGAAGAGGAGGTCCAGAATCTAATTAAAGACTGGTGGAGATAATTGGTTGCACTTTCAGGAAATGCTTTGGAATTGGAGTACAAGTTGTAGGGCAAGAGGGCGAATGCTAAAGACTCAAAATTAACATTAAGGACAGCAAATTTTAGAGATGTATGGGCCAGTCTGCTCTCAAATTCGAAAATATAGCTGGAGAAATCTTAGGTAGGTTTGAAAATAGAGAAAGTAACATGAATTCATAAGGTGCTTAAGGAGTGATAGGTAAATAAGTTTAACCCAATAAGAAAATCAAATCAGATCATATGATCAAACTCACTGGTTGTGAAGTTACTTAGAGCAAAAGAAATGGACTTGAGCTCAATAATTTAAAGAATTTTAGGATTTATAATGTGTTCGGAGGCTATTCAATCAAAAAGTGCTTATTTAAGGAGAATAAAGATTCTGGAATCTACATCAATTAGAGAAAGCTTGACTCTGATACTGTGGTTTGCGCTTGTGCTTTGAAGCCAGCTTGCTCCCCTTTCGATTACTAGCCTTTACATACTCAAGGTTAATTACTGTCTAACCGTCCCAGCTTGACCCCTTCCCCAAGCAAGAGTGAAGCTTCTGAAGCCTATAGAAAGTCTAGGAGTAAGTAGCCTGTCATTTAAGATGCAAAAAGTAGGATTGAAGAATGCACAATAGAGATGAACTAGATGCATGGACTGGAGATAATTAATTACCACAGGAAGGATTTGATTATAAAGGACTGCACCATCTAAGATAATTTCTGTGACGGTATCAACTTATATCATTTGCTTTAAAAGATGAAGTAGAGTAATTATAAGTTAAAAATAAATAGTAAAACATGGATAGCAGCGATGTTTTAGAAGATCTGAAATAAGAGGCAGCAATCATCTCCAACAAATTAGCATTCATTATTTTGTATTAACAAAGCTTATGTGTTTTCTCATTTTTAGGCTAACGAGCCCCAAGTCGGCCTCTACTTCTTTAATTAGAACTAACTGAATATAATCCCCCTCGCTTCAGAAAGTAGATAGCAGTAACTTGAGCTGGGGAGAGAACTAGATAACACTATCTTGGATTTAAATAACACAGTAAGAGAAACGCAAGAATTGGGCAGCTTGAATAAAGATTTTGGAGATAATTTCCTGGACAGATTGAATAAGCTTTAAAGAGATATTATTTTTGAATAAACTGATAAATGAAAATAACATAAAGGTGTAGGAGGATAAGAAGAAGCCAATTAGTGGAATGATAAGCTCGTTCTTCTCCTCTCTTAAGAATTAACTGTGAAATAGAATTAAAGCTAGATATTTCTAATTTACTCAAGAGCAATATTAAACTAATCATATTGTAGTCCCATCTATAGTGTTGTTCAATTGATAAGAGTCTGCTTCATCTCCATTCGTCTAATCGTCTCCCCCTCCACGACTTCCCCCACCTCTCTCATTTCCACTCATAGTCATCTCCAATATAAATCAATTAAGGAAAAGCAAAATATTTATTCCATTAAGAAAATATTTTATTATCAATTCAATAACTATGAAAATCTTTATATTTATTAGTGAACGAGTTAATTGTTGCACAATTAAGAATTTAAATTTGTTTTGAATAGAATCTTCTCTTTCCAGGCTTATCGCTATCGAGCCTAATAGCACTCTGTAAGGAATCCCTTCTTCTTAAGCCTAATTAATTCCTCATTAGCGAGTTCTAAATCCGCTTTATGCATTCTGCTAAGCCTTTTTTAATCAGCTGGCTCATGACTGAAGATAGAAGGTCTCACATTCCTCATTAAAGCAAAAAGATTATTAATCCGTTTAGATGAATCATGCCTAGCTTGTCAATTAGTTCTTCAATGAGACACGATGAGGAAACTTGGGTGATGAAGAATATGAAATCTATTTCGAGTTTCTTAACCTTGTAAGTCAATAAGTTTGTCTCCACAAAAGTCTTATAGAAGATCTGCATTTCCTCATAGAGAGTGCATGTACACAGCTTTATCCCATCTTCTGTTGTGGGACATTAAATAAGGTTCAGCATTATGTCAGAAATGTCCTTAGACTGAATCAGTTAATCGTTATCGCCGTCCAATACCTAAAAATAAAGTAGTTTCGGTCAATCATTAAACTCAAAAATTAGAATCATTTGAATTATCCATGATTAAGAATGATGTTCCCACTAAAGAGAGGAGATAAGGCCACTATGAACTTTGGTAGATATATTCGCTTCATATTCACTCCTTCACTGAAAATGTTGTAAAGTCTGAGAGCGAGAGACTCGTTGCTAGCCATGAAGACTTTCTTAAAATTAGAAACTAGCGATTCCTTAGTGATGAACATTTAAAGTTTTTCATCAGTTAAAGACCTGTTTTAAGCTAGTAGTTT
Source organism: Tetmemena sp. SeJ-2015 (assembly GCA_027382625.1). Lineage (NCBI taxonomy): Eukaryota > Ciliophora > Spirotrichea > Sporadotrichida > Oxytrichidae > Tetmemena > Tetmemena sp. SeJ-2015. The sequence goes on along the minus strand of JAJKFJ010022279.1, from coordinate 122,865 downwards.
GAATGACTTAGACAATTACTTTACTGTTTACTTATCAAAAGTTTATAAGATTCTTTAGAACTGTTAAATCCTTTTCACCAGTTTCATATCCTAGCCATCTACTTGTGATAATATTAATTAGAAGTTTGTGGTAGTGTCTTTCCTTCTCGTGGATTTTTAAAGTTTTTGAAGTTTAGAAATCCCACCTGGAGGAAATATTGCGCTTGATGGTATAATTAGTGAAGATCCTTGTGCTCTTTCAACTGCCTTTTTTAGACTCAGAGTTGTAAGAAGATGAAATAGATCCTCAATAAGTTGTGGGACTTCTCCTTAGAAAGGGATCTTCAGAAACTGCTCAAATGGAAATATAATTGTTTGGATAAATGTGAGTTACTTGCAAACTTTTTCAGCTTCTTATTTGCTCATAAGATTCTGAATGATGTGATTCTTGGACATAATTTACTCTTTCTTCTCTTTTAACTATTATTGAACTGGATTTGAGTGCGCAAAAGCAGTCACATACGAGTTTATGCTTGAATTAATTTAATTATTTTGGTTTGAAAAACAAACTCTAATACAAATGAATTGAGTAGTTGTTGATTGACATTCGTCTTTGGTGCATTTTCTATATTGTTAAAGTTACTCTGAGCACTTTCATAGATTTACTCGAAGATTCTCTTCATTCTAACATCTTTTTGTACAACTCTCTATGGACTGAGGCTTACAGGCAAGCTTGAGGGATGCTTTGACTTTTTAGCACCAACTTGCAATTGATTTTTTTTCCTTGAAGCCGTTCCCTAGCTATGAGTATCCGAGTCATCAGAAGCCTGGTGATTATTCTGATTTGCTTATTTGACTTACGAGCCTTTCTTTGCATTCGAATAACTAGCATAAGGGAGTAGGTTGAGTGCTGGAAATTAAAAGAGCAATTATAATAAAACCTTATAGAAGAGGTGCGTGTCTCCTTATTTTGATGGCGACTTAGTAAGTGAACTTTTTCCATTTCCTTGAAGATAACGTTGAGATCTCTCTCAAAGCATTCTAAAAAGACTGAGCTCTTTGCCTGAGGTAAATAGTCCTTGTAGTTTATGGAAATGTTTATGGTGTGCTGGTATGAATTGCTGAACAATAGCTGCTGCTTTTAAAGATGGGGATTCGCATTTACAAATCCAATGAATCAATATTGAGCATACAATATTTCATAATCTTAATTGCTCTAGCGCTTTTAATTAGAGGAATCTTCAGGTTAACCAATCATAAGAGAATCATACGACAGTGCCCACATCACTTGGAAAATGTCATGTTCACAAACGAACCCCTTATTCCCTATGTCTAGGATTTAAAACATCAACTTATACACATTAGGAGCTTCAAAATAAACCTTACATTCATAAATTAAGCTTGTTGATTGCTTTGTGATGAACTGCTGAAATAGCTGACTTAGTTAAAGAAAGCACAGTTTAAAAGCTCGATGTACTAAGATAGTTCAATGTTATGAAGACTTTTATTGTAACTCTCAAAAATTTGCATGATTCTGTCAGCTAAAGACTTTCCATATCTCTTCAGAATTGTGTTCTTGAAATTCTACTTAGAGAGGCGAAGATTCTTCAGTACATATAAGATATTCTAATTTTGGGCTAAAGTAGGCTTAAATATATTTAAAGGCTATTGACTTAGTTGCAAGGAACCTACTTGTATATTTGGTGTGACTTGCTGACTTGGTTTTTCATTTTTAGGTTCATTCTTATTTAACCTTGGTGACTACACTTGACTCTGAGTTGACTGAGATTAATTTTGACTTAAAGAACTTTGGTTTTGATAAAAATTAGTAGAGCACATCTTTTTGAACAGCTCTTAAAAAGGCTTGTTAGTAACTTCAAGAAGTGAATTTTGCATATACTACTGTTTTTAAAGCTTTTGGAATATTTGCAGTCTCTTTTATAGGAGTTAAGCATCTTCATTTATTTGAGCTATTTGCAAGCTCAGAGAGTTTTAGAAGGCTGAGTATTGATGTTGTGGGGCCAAAGAGTCTGAATTGATTTTCCTTTTATCTTGAAATGGGTTCAATGAATTCATTTGTGGACCCACCTTAAAATAATAGTTAAATTTTACCTTCAGAGATTACTTCTAGTCGATCTGTAATAGAGGCAGCTGGTTTTATTTGCTCCTTAACTTTTAACTGAACTTGGATTATGCCGCTAGTGAGCCGAAAACATATTAAATTATACATTAGACTCTCTCGGCAAAGGCATTTTCCTTTGGGAGTTCTATCTATCTCTTGGGGTGTTTGACAAAATGTTTCTCTCGCTATACTGGTCCAAGAATTCATTTTTGGAGTTCGTTCTCACTCCAAATTCTGGCTAGGCATGACGAGGCGACATCCCTAATGGTGGCTATTCCGAGTATTAAAGCTGCAGATAGTTTTGAGGAGCTATTTATTATTTATCTGAGATTATCGGAGAGCTCTGCTCCAGAATGTAAACTTTTTTGTGTAATTTATTGAGTATAAGTAAAGGGAATAAAATATTTATCTAACTCTATCTTTCATTTGAGAGCCTTTCTAGTCTCCTGTCAAATCGCTTGTAAGATGAGACTGTTGCTGGCTCTAGAGCTGTCTAGACGTCAAGTTGTTTTTTTGCAAAAAGTTAAACTGGTTCTGACCTGAGGCTTTTGGCTATTGATATTAACTTTGAGCTTAGTTTTAGATGCTCAGCTTCCACAGAATAAAAAACACAAGTTTCATATCTATAAAAAGCTAGATGCCTGAATGATAGCTATGCTGATAGTCTTTAGCAGGATCTTATTGTCTAGATTACAGCTAAAATGATTAAAATACATAAGCTGATCGAATTTAAACTTGAGAGAGCCTTTGAAATTCTGCACAGAAGTAGCAACTCTTGAAGATTTCTGGCTTTGCTTCTATCCTTGCTTTTATTCAACACTTACAAATAATGATGATGAGATAACTATGATAGTTTTATTCTTCATCATTGAGTTTATCCATGTAGTAGTCGAATCTCTTGTCTTGAGTTTTCTTTTCATCTAGGTCAACTATTATGAAACTGGCCAGCTTTTGCTTCTTTCTAATCATGAGACTGTTGTTAAATTTTTAAGACAAAAGGGGAGTTGCTCTGGTGCTTTAAGCGGCAGTTGCTTGCTTTCTTGTTGTTTGCTATGAAATTGTCAGATAGCAATAAAATATTGGAGATGAGGGGTGGCTGACTAAGGGTGTCCATCCAAATAAGTTAAAACTACTAGAATGTTTATGTAATATAAGTGGACTTGTTCAGGTAATCCCTATATTGAGTGTTGGTAAGACTGGTGTTGAGAGATTGAACAGTTGATTTGTAAAAATGACAATTAGTAAGTGGTGATTTTTAAGTTAAGTTTAAGTTTACATGATTGAGCTTTTCCTGTCGCTGATTGGTTTGAAGATGCCTCTCTTGGCAGCCTCGTCTAAAAACATTTGCGCTGCTTTGGGATGTAGTTGCTCCATGTGCTCTATCTTGTCAAGGATTTGAAATTACTGTTTCAAACTCTATTCTGTAATATACAATAGAATAGGATAAATTTAGTTTTATTCTTAGGCCTCCTTAATCTTCTTCTCCTTTATTCGCTGAATCAAAGTCTGCCCAGTTATTGTAAGCGCAGACTTTAGTACAACTTAGCTCGATTCATCACCATTCCCAAACCCATCGTCAGAATTCCCTTAGTCTTAAATTATAAAAATATTTTTAAAAAAAACTTATCAGGATGACTAAATTATTCTCATATTTGGCTTAATTTTTTTCATTATAAAATAGTCAAACATTAAGCCATCTAAGTCTTCATCATTAAGAATAGTGGAGCCAGCCTCTGTCTAGTTAGGCTTCTTAAGCTTCTTATTTTTGGTAGACTGAGCCATGAAAACAGCATTTCCTTTGCCCTTAGTATTCTAAGGTCTAAAATTAGGAGAGTAGTCACTCACCAATCTAAATATAGAAACAATTCTCTATATTTAAGTTTCCTATTTTAATGAATTACTCATTGTTATTAGCTGGATTTTAAGGAGTAGTAGTGCCACTGAATTAGAGATATCTTGGAGGAGGCGCTTCATTAAACTATACTGAGTCAGCTGAAAGGCGTTTCTGTCTCAGTCTGTCCATTATCAGTGGTTTGATTGCATGCAACATTTTCTTAAGAATTAAATTGCAAATTATTAAATCATCAAATTAAACTATCCTCCTATACTTACTTAAGAAGTTCAAAATTAAGTCTATTTTATTGAAGATCAAAAATTAATAAATAATATAGGGAAGATACGATTACATTAGCGTAAATCATCATTTCTAAAATACAATTTATTCAGAGCTGTTTATACCTGCGAGGTATTTGCTATTTATTTAGACTGTCTTCATTTAAAGTTGACATGGTACTCTTTATTTTATTAGGATTTTGCGAATTCCCTTTTGAATGTTTAAATTTGTTTTATTTTTAGGCCTCCTTAATCTTCTTCTCCTTATTCGAAAAGTCTAGTTATGAGGCAGATAGTACAATTAGCTATTCATACATTCCCAAACCATCCCCAGAATTCCCTTAGTCTAAATTTAAAATTTTAAAAAACTTATCAGGATGTATTATCTTAATTTGGCTTAATTCTGAAAAATGTCAAACATTAAGCTTAGTTTCATCATTAAAATTCCTGCCTCTGCATCCTTAAGCTTTTTTTAATAATGAAACAGTTTCTTGTAGATTCTAAGTTTGAAATTAGAGAGTAGTCACTACAATCTAAATATGAAAAAGCTCAAAAGCTTTTTTTAATGAATTATAGGTTTATTGCTGGTTTTAAGATTTTACCACTGAATTAAGTATATTTCATAGCGAGAAAAGTATATGCACTCTCCGTTTCTGCTTTTCTTTCATTTTAGTCAAACATTTTGATTATTAATTAAAATTTAATCTAATAATATCTTGACAACTTTTATGAAATCTAATTTTAAGTTACTATCAAAGATTAAAATCATATCCCTAATAGCTGCATTGATTAGCTTATAGAAAATTTATTACAGATGTGTAAGTGATTTACATAATAGCTATATTTCGTCAGAAAATTAAACAATTCTTATTGCCTTCTTCCTTCTCAGGCTTTAATTTATCCTTGGAGCCTGAACTTCAAACCAATTTAAATAGAGAGTAATTAAAGTTATTCTGTGTGGCTTAGATTCTGAAGTCTGCTGCATGAGTCTCTTCTTATCTATATCTTTCAGTTTCTCTCTTGCAGTGTGGCCACCTTCACCCATCCCCAAACTAGCAGAGCTACTCTTGATACTTATCTCACTGTCCTTCCTCTCATTAATCCATAAAAGAAACATTGAGCAATTCTCATTGTGAGAATAATTGGACTTGCTGCTTTGAGGAAGAGGAGGTCTTCCATAGGATGTTTTCTTAATAGTTTGAGAGAGCGAGAAGCCCTTGAGGGCGGAGGGTAATGCATGCTTGACATTAAATTCTCCTGATTTTAGTTGTCTCTTAACTTAAGTTCTTCTTCCTCATCATCATTTACCACCTGCAAAAACAAAATTTTTTGTCAAATTCTCTCAATTAATTGATACAAAATGATCTGACTATGATGGACTTCATAGCCTAACTATTCTTCTCTTTACTGCTTGGCAGATGACCCAATATGTTGTAGTTCCTTAAAGGCAGAACTTTCTCTTCCTCTTGGCTCTCCGTTGTAATCCTTGAATAGAGAAATTTCAAAGTTCCTCAAAATATTCTTTCTTTAAATTATAAAAAATTCTAATAAAAATAAGCTAATCCTTTTCTTATTACCAATAAAACTTAATTTCAAAGTCTCGATTTTTTCTTTTTTTATTTGTTTATAATAAAATCCTGCTACTCTCAAGGTTACTAAGATTGTTGGCGTGAGGGTAATTTCCATTCATAACTTGCTAAAACTGACTCTGATATTTTGGGACTTATAGCGATCCGTATTCGAGCGAGCCCTCTGGCTATCTTTAACTTTGGCTTGCTATTTCGTGATTTCTCTTCTTAATATCTTGAGGTCTACTATTGTGTTTCTCTACTCACTGAGATTGCTTTAACTCTCTTAAGTCTTAATTATTTAACTTAAATGATAATACATTTTTAAGTCTGTTCGCCTATCTGGTTTCTGACTCCAAAAGGATTGCTCTTTCTGATAGTGGATCCGATGTCATCATTAGTAGGGATTCGCTAAATCAATTGCCTTTGTTCTCCTAATTAGCGAGAAGAGTTCAAACCTTTATTACTGTCGATGGGTCTTCCACTACCCAATTGATAAGGATCTTGCATCTGATCTGCATCTTACACTCTCTCAAAGCTATTCTGGATTAATACTGATAATATACTACTCAATACTTATATTTTATGGGATTACTTGTCTTCCCAATTGCAAATGAATTATATAATTTGATAATTTAATATGATTAGCTCTGGTGTGAGCAGTGGTATCCTGGCCTGACATTGCAGTCTTTTTTATTGTTGGAGATGCTGGTGTTAGCAGAGGTGTTTTATGCCTTGCTTTGATAACGCTTGCCCTTAATGTTGCCGCAAGGTTAACACAAACGACCGAAGCAGCTCGATATGCTAATCTGACGTTTTTGGTGTTGCTTCTTAACACTGAAAATTTAAGCCTTAATTTATTCAAGATTAGGTTATTATAGTTTATTGGAATCGTCTTGGGTGATAGAAGAATTCTAGGCGATGCCATCAGCTCTGGATCTGCCGAAGTTTTTCCTGTCTGCTGTGGAAATAGACTTTAGATTTCTCTTTCCTTTTGCATGCCCATATACTTAGAGATAAAGCTGATCCTCATCTAGACTAAGTTCTAAAATCTTGAGATCATAATGAAAACATACAAATGCATTTTTTGTGTGTATTTAACTCATCAATGTCTTGCTAGTCAGTCTATGCTTCCTCGCTTAAATCATCCTCTTTCTCTTCCTTTTCTTAGTCATTTTCATTAGACTAACGCCCTCTTTTTAGAAAGCTTTTCAAATGGTAAATTTCAAAGTTTCGTTAAATCTATTGATCAAAAGTATTCGATTGCTAGCTCTGTCCTTTGCTCTTCAGCAACTTTAATCTGTGACTTAAAAATACTAAATCTATTAAAATTGGTAGTTTATTAGTGATATGGCTGTTCCTCAGATATATAGAGATCCGTGTTTAGGTTATTTCTGAAATAGTTTGCATAAAGATAATACCAAGTAGCTTTTGGAAGAGCACTGCTAAAGTTCAGACCATAGTTTTTGTTACTCTAGATCTTTGCAAGCAATAAGCTGAAGTTGTGGACTCATTAGAGTCTATTCCTTATCTGTAGTTAAGACTTTTCATAGTTTAATATATAATCTTAATGCCTGAAAATAATCCCTAAGATAAAATGTATACTCTTAATTATTTAATTACTTTGGCCCTATCTTTGGACTTGCTTTTCTTTTTGTCTCTGCTTTAATATATATTTGGCTCTGTTTGAATATTTTCCTTGCCTTCTTCCTCTCCATCGGACTCATTTATCTGGCTATTAAAATACTTATCCTCTGGATCTTCCGCATATAAGTTGATTTCTCAACATTAATCTCTAGTATCTCTCACTCATTCATGAATAATAATTTTATTGAAAATCAAAAGCCTTTTCAAAAATCTTAAAAAGTGAATCCTATTGGACTCTAAATCTAAGAAGTTTAAAGCTAAAATTGTATTAATTTTAAAGTAAGTGAAGTTTTTGGCTTGCTAAAGGTTAATTTCTTGGATGCCATTTCATCAGGACTGCGAGACTTATTTGTGGGCTAGAACTGTTCGAATCTCCTTCCCCTTATTTCAAAAGACGATTCACTGCTGTCTCTAAGTCTGATCCTTCCTTAATTTGCATTGAGAGAAGCCCCACTAGTCATTCCACCTCCTCCGTTCTAATTTGACTACCTTTCTCTCTCCCTCTGTTCTTCCTCTTCATCTTGTCTGAGCTCTTCTCTTACTCTATGATCTTCTTTTGTATTTCCACTTCCTTCAACTTCTTCTCCTGCTCATATACCTTATTATTTAGCTCTATGAAGAAAAGCGCCATTCTTCGCTCGATATTGCTAATGCGACTCATTGCTCTATCCATCCTATCTATTCTGTCCTATAGATTCTCCAATCTAAGGGAGATAGAGGGAGCTTCTTCATAAGCCTCTTTTATGGTCTCCATATCTTCAGTGTGCTTGTTTATCATCTGCTAAATCAGAGTGGCTGCTGGCAGCGTGTGGCTGTCTGCTTGTTTGCTCACATTTAAATAAGCACTCAACATCAATCAATATCCATTCTTGTAGAGCTTGATTTAGGTCTTGAGCTAAGTGTAGTAGATGAATCTGAGGGAGAAGCTGCGGCCGTCTCTCCTCTACTTGCTCTTTGCAAGTCTGAGCGCAGTTCTAACCACATCTGCTGCTCTGCCTTGTGCTCTATCCACTGCCATCTGTTTCTTCAGAGTGTTGTATGCTTTGGCTTCTGCTGGTTGGAAATTAGTCTCATTCCCAAGTACAACCACAATGATCAAATATTATTAATTATCATTCAAAATTGATATTGATCGATATCAGAACATTTCCTACTATGAAAGAGAACACCCCAAAGGTTCTACCGAAAAAGGTCTAAGGATATAGATCACCGTATCCTACTGTAGTCATTGTAATTATAGTCAGCCAAGCTGAGTTCAGAATTGGCTTGAATTTATCAACGTTATCATCCCCATTTGGGTTTACAAATGATCTAAATTCACTATTAAATTACCCTTTAGCTTACAATTCGCAAGTAACCTATTACTCATTCATGAATTACATATTCAGATTCAAAAAATACTAAAACTTTACGTATTATAAATCCCAGATAGAAAATAGAAACAGTCATTATGAATCCTACCATCACAAAAGGTCTGTACTTAAGTTCACTTTTTACAGCGAAAAGTAGGTCAATCTTAAATATTATTAAATAAAATACTTAAGTGTTTATTTATCTTGTGGTCATTTCTTTTAGCAGTTTGCTTTGCTGAATTAGTGTTCCAAGAGCAGTAGTGCCAGTAAATTCTTATTATGAGGTAGCTCTTGACGAGTGCAATAATGTTCATCACTGAATCAAAACTATTTTTTAATTTAATATGCAACAAAACATTATATTTTCTATATTGGTAGCGACCGCCATCAATTGTACCGCTAAAAGTAAAGTCCACTCCAGGTGGAGAAATAGTGGAGCAAATAATTAACTCAAGAAAGAGCTTAGGAATCAAACCTGCTTTCCAACAATTAGCCTTGGGAGGAATCAACCTCAACGCTTTCATCTTCTTCAATACTCTTTGATACCTTATCAAAATGAGAACATCTAAATTTGAAAATAAAAATAAAGAAAGAGTTTACCTAAGATGAAAGTAAAGAAAACCATAGCCATTCTATATCGATCTGTTTGTGAATTTGAAATATAGGTAATGTTGTATTTGACTACTTGCTCCTCAGTGGTTTAGATATTATTATTCTCATCTAGAGAAGTCGTTTCTTCTGTGACTGTGTAGTTATTATAAGCTATAGCTACTTCCCCTTCATTATAAGTAACAACTCCTATTACCACTGCTACTATAGCAATAATCGTATCCAGAAATTTCAATTGCCTATTTATGGCAGTCTCCTGTTCTTCAAAACTTTGAGTCTTCTATTTTCTCCTCTTCCTATAAATTATTTAAAGCCTTCTGGTAGGCAAAATGTTTGACTTACGCTTTAAGTTTGACTTCAAAAGCCCTTGATGCCTTTTATAAGGTTCTGTCTATCTGCTCATTTAAATTCTCTTCGAACCTCTGCATTTTCTCTTACTGTTCTTAATTGAGACCTGATCGTTCTATTCCTTGACTCCTGTTGAAATAGTAGTTTGTGTCATTCAACTCATCGCCCTCTGTTTTTAACATTTTAAATTTACTAAATCCTATTTTAAAATCTTAAAGATTCTTTTCTAATGTTGCTACTAAACTTAAACAGGAAAATCTTATAGCAATATATGAATATTATAGGACGCAACTTACAATTCTAAAAACTTAAAAGCAGCCAGCCATTATTGCAAGAAATCAATCAATCCATAATTAGCAATTCACAATTACTTCTTTTAGTGCATACATATAACGTTTGAAGATTTATCTGACATTGGATAGTCAATTTCTGTTCAGTTATATGAGCTTAATTTGTACTTTAAGGTTTAATAGCAGTTTTAGTTTAGTAAATTGTTTTGTGCCAATATATAATTACTTTACTAAGATTTATATCTAACGACGATTTTTGTAAAATTTTATGACTAAATCTCAAAGTCAATCTTATTAAAGAATATAGTAAATAAGAATTTTTTAGATTTTATGGAAATATCTTATTAAAATGTGAGCTTAAAATACAAAGTACTATCATTTAGGTATTAGAATTAGGAATGCAGCATATTCAAAATAAAATACTAAGAATAAAAATGACTTAGTTATTTAAATAGAAATATGATTATAAATAAGATTGCAATAATAGAAGATTTATGTTTATAAGAGAGAATATATATATATCTTCCGCCCTTTTAAGTAACTTTCTGAGTCCATAGTATAGTTATATTTGTAGAATTTACTTTATGATTATTTCTAATTGAGATTTCCCTCAGTGCTCCAAAGAAGCCTTCCTGCTTGAATTCTGTCCGAATCCCAAGTTAAGTAGCATATTCATCTTTGCCTAATCCTTGGCTTTCTTTTGGGAGTGGAGGTTACTTTGGTCGTTCAAAAACTTACTATACTTTTAATCCTTTGTTAGGGATCTGAAAAAAACCTGATCATAGCGAAGACTTGCTCTCTTTTGAGAATTCCTCTGCACTTAAGTGAGGCCTTCACCTTAAGGAGGCACAAAAGGAAGCTAGATAAGTTGAGTATTAGGCCTGATATTGAATACATCTGTGCTTTGAGATACGTTTAAACTGCTTTCCCCGTTCACTGTTGACGTATCATTCCCATTCTTCATTGTTTTCATTAACTTGGAAGAAAAAAAACAATGCACAAATAAATGGAAATTAAAACTTTCCTTTACTCATTTTATTTATATAAGATTTAATTCAGTAAGAAGCTAGAAATTTATTCCATAATCAAATTAATAGAAACATTAAATAATTCATTAATTTAGTTGATCACGAATTAAAAATCGCATTATTTACTGCCTTTTTTAGTTTTTATTAAATTTAATAAAGTGATGTATTAAAATTTAGCTCTTTTAAATTAAATTTGAGATTGGAAAATATGAGATTTTTCTTGCGCACACCTTGAGTCGGATACTTTAGATATTGTTAAGGACTTGAATTGCTCTACTGTATGCTGATGTTTTGCTGACCATCAATATGACCTCTGCTATTATCAGCTGGAGTTAGAGCTCCTGAGAAACTTTAACGTGGAATACTCAAAGATCCCTAAACTGTTAAGTTTAAACCTATTGGAGTTTCTGATCCTTCTTAACCTGAATTTTCATTTAATGTGGATATTGCTATGTTCTTTCGCTAATTTATGTTGTTCATAATCTGACTGAAGGTCTATGGCTTTAGAACTATCTGCCTGTACGCATCACTACTTTTATCTAAGTTGAGTGCAGTTATCGGATTATCAACTATCTTTTGGTATATTGTATGCTCCTCTATTTTACTTTACTCAATACAAAAAATTAATACTCTGAGGCTCTGCGATGCAAAGTCTAAAGCATTTTGGCTTGCATATAGATTGAGCGTAGTTGAGGATCAGACTCATTGGACTACCCAACCTGAGGCTTATTATTTTACTGTGAAGAATTTTAATGATTGGAAATGACTTGCTGCTAAGCAACATAAAATGTCATTGTCTTCTTTCTTTGCCCACTGCGAGATTATCCCTTAGATGAGTGTTCTCTTTCGTCTTCTAAAACTGGCTCAATCGGGATTGAACCTTTCTTGCTTCTATTAAATAAGTTAAGTTCTTAAAAATTATTTTTTGCTTTCTTTGCCAACTTTGTGGGTTAAAAAGTTTGGAGTCAACGTAAATGAGCTCTTAACATTTAAAGATAGTTATAAACATGACCTGAGGTAGACTTAAGTCTCTCAAGTTTATTTTTCGTGAGCATATATATTTAGTCTGTGTTCTATTACTTTATGGATTGCTTTGGTAAGTTGAGCCCCCCTTCTCTATGTGATGAAGACAAATGATGCTTAGAGTCTATAGCATCTTCAAAGTGTGGCTTACTCTTGGGTCTAAGCTGTCCACTCAAAGGCTACTCATGATTCTTTCCTTTCTTCAATTCGAGTAAAATTAATCCAAATAGTAACTAGGCTTTATTGGAAAATCCTATTGGAGATAATGACTCATTCTATTTGAGAATGTTTTCGGGAATAGTCAAGGCAGTAACATTTGAAAATCTTGCCTAATTAGAGAAAAGAAAGCCAGATTTGAGTGAAAATCTGTTAGCTCCTCGGCTTTTGAGGGACATCTAGGTCTTCAACTCACTTATGTTTGAGCTTTGCTTTTTAAAAACATTCAGCATACTGATTCTTTGCTCTTTGGTTTACTTTATTTCTGGAGATAAACTTATACTGGTATTAGTAGGCGCAGAGATAAGATTAATTAAAGGAGGCTACTTTTTGGGAAGCTCATATTCAGAGTCAAATGAGCTATCTACTCTGTGCTCCTCTTCTTAATTATTAGACTAGTTGGCATTAATAGGACTATCTTCGTCTGAAAAATTGTGAGACATCCCATCGTCATCATCATCATCTTGGTTTTATATATCTACTTCTACTTTACAAATTAAATATATCAATATACTCAAAATGCAAATACTTTATACTTTTGTCCAGGATTTTTTTAATATTATATAAGTTTTCATTCTCAGTCATATTGAATAATTTGGAGTAAAAAAATTAGTTGTATCATTTATTTGAGTTTTTTCACATCTTTCTCAAATAAATATTTCTTAAATATCATTTCTTTCATGTGCATTTTTCTATTTCAATTATTAATTCGTCTAAGTGAGTTTAGAAAATTATTATAATTAATTAATAATGTAAACTTTTGTTTCCTCTCGTGAAGATTCTCTTTTCTCTTCTTCAATTTCCTCATCTTCAAATTTTTCTTCTAGGAAATAATAAAATAATCAAGGATGTTACTCATTCTGTGTAATTTACTCTTAGTATGCTTTTGAAGAGTCAACGATTTCAAAACTCCCTTAAAATTCTCCTTCTATGAGTCTACAATTTACTCAAAATAAATTCATAAATCATTCAAAAATCTAATTATAATAATTAATGAGGATGTCGTTTTGAATTGTTTATGACCCAGACTTTCCTGCTTTAGGAAGCTATCGTCTCGAGGATGGCACTTCCTAATCAAAGCTAATTATTTAAATTTTTTAAGTGGCTTTTTTTCATAAAAGTAGATGTTAAAAATATTGATGAAGAAATGATATAAAACATAATAGGATGTGTTTAGCTCTTGATCAATCTCTATCTTTTGAATTTATTCAGAAGCAATTTACTTAGAATTTTAATCATCAGCTTTTATTTCAGGAGTAGAAAGTTTTTGAATCAATTTTTTGAGTCTCTTAAACTTAACTATCGTTTTTCTCTTTATTCTTTATAATAACTATAAGAGCTTTTTTTCGAGGATCAGGAGAAATAGACACCCCTCTATTTGGGTCATATGATGTATCTAATGGAAAAAGATCCACATTTTCATAACTCTTAATAGCAAAGTGACTCACTTTTTATCCTTAAAACTTCTTCCTTTTTTCTGAGCTTTTCGATGGATTATGACTAATTTGTTGAGAATCTGTAGAAGAAGATTAAGCGTTTAAATCTTAATGCTCATTATCTAGCGAGGCCTCTTCCATAAAAGCCTTAAATTAGGATTGGCTGATTTTAATCTTTAAAGAAGAAGTGTTTCCTAATAATTTAGGAGGATTTAAAATTCTTTATTTTTGCTCTTCTTATTTCTCTTGTTTGTTATTGTAAATAGGATCATTAAGTATAAATTAGCTTGCAGTCATTTAGGGCTTTTATTCACTCTATATTTAATAAATAGGCTTAAGCTATTAGATTGGATCAGAAGCTTTATGAGTCATATCTATTAACTTAAACATCTAGCTAGAAAGATTTAAAGGGGTCTAAGAGTTTTGAACCCTAAATTTTTCAGGACTGATGCTTCGGGATAAGTTGACTGAGTTATTTTAAGAGTAAAATCTACTCTAAGTTTAAGAAAATCCTCACAGCTAGAGAAGTGGAGATTAATTTCTTGAGTCAATAAAGTCAGGTTAGAGTTAGCGCGTCTTAATTTGAAGTTTGACCCTCATCCCCATTTTCTGTCTACATGAAATACATAACTAGCGGAGAATCTTTTAATCACTCTTTCTGCAAACTACGCACTTTAATTATTGCAACTAATTGTTCTATTAGATCAGCGAGTTGTTTTTTTAAAAGTCCAAGGTCTAGTTTGCCTTTTATTTTGAAGCAGAAACTTACAATCTTGTCATTTCATGTTGAGCATGCTACACAAAGCTCTGTCCATCATTTTTGTCCAAGAGTTTTACCTCGCCTTCTTCAACAATTTTATCCTTTTTAAGTCTTTCCATCAATTAGAGAAATAAAAAATGATAATTTATTTCTCTAGATTATCTATGAATGATGGAAGAAGACTCTGAGACTGGGTTTAACTTTTTATGATTTAAATGGTGTTATTCAAGATTTTAGCATTTGAGAAATTATTCCTGCTCTTTTACACTTTACTTTTTTATATAATTGACTCATCGTTTGGCTTATTGGCCGAGTCCATCTGAGAATACCTCTGTTCTGAAGTAATTTTCAAAGAAAAACCTCTTGAAGAACTTAAATAAGTTCAAATAATTTTATAAAGCTTCTATTATTTGTTCTGCTAGAGTCTCACGACATAGTGTTATATTGACTTGGGTTAAACTGCTCATTTCGACTCTTCGATCCTCTTCTAATCATTCTACTCATAAATATAAATTTATAAATACTCTTTTCACCTTAGGATTCTTTCCCATTTAGTTTTAAAATAATATAAGTTTGATAAAGCTAGCATCTTCCAGAGAAGGATGTATTTAAAATTTTGACTCCTCATTAAAAAAACCATTTTTACTCCCTTTGGGGAGGATGATAGGAGAAACTTCTGAGCTAACTCCTATCTGAGGACTCTTTTTAGCGATATTACAGATAAATTATATTTTAAATTAGCACTTATGAAAGGAAGAGGAGGCTTCACAGAGTTACGCATTGTAGGAATACTCTCGTTTTAATGCAAGTCCAACTCTAATTATTACTTTAAAATACGCTTTTGGTGGCTAGGAGTACAGTTCTCTATGCTTCTTTTATTCTCATAAAAATTCTATAATTTTTAAAGATCTTAAAAATTTTGAGAATTAAATTATTAATTTTTTTGAGTAATATCATCATTATTAAAGTGAGACTCTCTCATTATTATTTCTATAATTTTTCTTCGCGAATAATATTGATAATCGATATAAAAACTTCTATAAAATTCTATCTTCAACAAGAGTTATAACTAGGAATAGCTTGTAATAGATTAACATGCAAGAAATAAGCTAAAATCAAACTTTTTAATTTCTGAATGACAGCTTAATATGTTCTTTATTTTCGCATAAAAAATTCTCTGTCTAAAGAGAAAAATTTAGATTAAACTTATAAAGGAAAGCTTCAATGGAATTTACGAAAGCAACCTACCTTGCTCGATATACTAAGTGAAGCATTCTAATCTTGCCTGGTGCTCTGTTATTCCATTAGCATCCATTCCTAAGTTAGTGACAGTCTTACATCCGAGAGGGACTCTACTATTGGAAGTCTGGTAATTAGTGAGAGTTAAATCCTTTTTGCTTCCTGTTCCAGTCTGATTGGGAAATTTATGAGGGCTCTTAGATCTGCTTCTAACTGTCGCGCTCCTCTATCCTATTCTTTGAGGGGAATTAATTAAAACTGAAGGTGATTTCTTTTTCTTAGAAGAGGAAATAGCTATCTCATTATAAGGGTTTATAAGTCTTCGATGAGGAGAGCGCTGAACATCAACCATCTAGAATGGAGAGCCATTTTCAACTTAATCAGTGTCTGCTACTTAGTCTTCCAAATAGCTTGGCTTGAATTTATGTCTCAGACTCTGGTGATGATTTTTGTAGTTAATTCCTTTAGCAGCTGTAGTTGTGTGAGGATACTCAAATACTGCCTCTCCTTAAGATGCTAGTGATCCACTAACTTGATTTTAATCTGCGTTTCTTAAATGCTGGATCATGAGATTACTCATAGAGAGGGAATTTTTTGAAGCTATCAAGATCAGTTTAGCGACGCTCTGTGGAGCTCTTTGATCTAGAGGATCTAAATAGGTCATAAGACATTTATCTCTTCATAGTCTAAATTGTATCGTAAATTTAAGATAACCTAATTAAGACGTTCTGATGGTTGTCTTAGTCCAACTACATCATTTCTAATTCCTTGCGCTTCTTAAGAGAATGATAGAGAATATTCTGAGGACTTTGGTTCATCATGTTTAACTCTGTGACCTAATCATCAAAATCATCTTAAGTAGCATCAGGATTTCCTTGATTGTACTTTCTAAAATCTATTGTTAGCTTGCTAGTCGACCCTCTTCCTTAATCTAGAGCAAATTTATTGTATTTATGCTTGGGCTTCTTATGGCTTTTATTATTCGGCTTGACTACTTAATTGTTAAAGGATAAGCGCTTCTGCTATGGACCAGTGCCATGGCTCTCTCTCCCTAAGTCTTTTGCAGTGGTTGAACCTATCTTTGGCTTTGTAAGATTTAGATATTTAGCAGTGTTATTTCTCTTAAGTGTACTGTTAGCCCTTGATTAAAGATCACTCTCTTTCTTTATTTTGGTGGTGTTAACTGTTTGAGCATTTACAAATGAATGACCCATAGATATTTCAAAGCTCTACTCGCTGCCTAGATTCTCAAGAGCCTTGCTGCTTTTTTAGCAGTCGATATCTTTCTGATTCAAGTTATTTGCCTTGTACTTTTGCTTAAGATACAGGTCTAAATTTTTATGAGCAAATGACTCTTTCACTCCTTTGTATTAAGTGAATAAAGCAGGTTAGTTCCCACCGTTATAGTTGTGAGTTTAACTGTAGTTAGACATTCCTGGTGTCTTAGAACCTTGTGAGGTACTATTCTTTTTGTGCGCTGCTGTTTTTCTCTCTGAGTTTTTTGTTTGGTAAATACCATTAGAAGTCATATTCTCTTGTCTTACAGTTAAGGGTAGAGTATTGCGTGAGGGAGAATGATTTTACTTCTTCGGAGTCGAAATATCTGCTTTAGCTGAGGCAGCAGCAAATAAGTAAGCATGCTTCTTTTACAATCCCTTAGTTACTCCTCCTTTATATCCACTCTAGATTCTCGCACCTACACCTTGGTTTTGATTCTAATATTTGTTCTAGTTTAGGGATGAATAGGTGGTGCCAGCATGATTTGCTCTAGTGGTTTGATGTAGTTTCTTTGTCTGCTTATTAGATTTAGTATAGAATCCCTAGTGATTTTTCGTAGAGGGACTGTTAGATTCGAGTGGAGTGACTATCTTAAATGAATCTTCTCTGTGATTGCGAAGAGGTGAGCCTGAGCTTGATCGCATGCCAAAACCACCTTCGCCCAAGCGGCTGAAAGAGTTAGTGATTGAATGGATATCTCTAGAGGCATCATAGTTTTTCAACTTAGAAGCGGATGGTATGCTCTAGCGAGTATAGTTACTAGCCATGTGCTGGAGCTTAACTTAAGACTGATGATATTTGGTGGAGATAGACGTCGAAGTCGCTGCAGTTGTTATAAATTATATATGCTACACTTTTAAAGCAATTTTAGTGCTTAATTTTAGTAAAGTTTATTGGCATGACCATCCCTATTAGTGACTTGAGTATTGCGACTGAGGCTATTTTCATTAGTTTTATGAGCAGGCGAATGCAAATCCATCTGTGTTTTGAAGTTGTGTGGGTTTCTTGGCACCATTGTGAGATGTGAGACCTACTGTTCTTGCTCTACAGTCAAAATTAGATTCAAATTTCAAAAATCAACTAGAACTAAACTATGCGCACTTACTGTATTTTTAAGTTGCTGCAAATCCTCTGAAGGATTGCTTATTGTGGGCACCTGGGGTGACTGCTTTGGTAGAATAACTCTGCATTAATAAACTGAGTGGGGCTTAGTAGCTGTTGTGTTGATATCAACTTTTTTAGTACGAAGCGTACTCAATAATATGTCTTATATTCATCACCCCTAATTTAAAATGAAAATTTCATTTAAAAGACAATCACGAAGTATTTTTTCTAAAATGTAAAAAAAATCAAGAAAAAATAAAGCAAATTATAAACATGCTTATATATGTTAAAAAAATTATTGTCGTGCATTTTCTAATCTTGATTCCCTTAATTTTAGATCTTTATTTGAGTTTGAGCAGAGGAATAATAAAATTTAACAATAAATCAATAAATCTGTATAATTCCATTAACTCATTTAAATTAAAACATCATAAATTAATCACTTAAAAATTAACATAGAAGGAATAATCTTTATATACTTATGATAAAAAATATTTCTAACAGTCTGAGTTTACTTCCCACATATAAACTTTATACTATTCCAAACCATTTTCTAAGTCTTAAGAACATTTATAAGAGATCATTATCTGGTTATCTGGTTCAATTAGTAATGATGCTGGCGTCGACCAGTACCTCGTAAAGTTTCTCTTGTCTAAGAATCTCCTGTTCTAGTTTATGGAAATCAGGACTGCGTTTGAATTTTTCAAAGTGTACCTTTAGCTTGTCAAGTACAAATGCAAACAGCTCTATGAAGAGATACATATTAAGGTTCTGCTCAAGAGTCTGCTAGCTTTAGAACTTCTCATCAATGGCTCTTGCAACGTCTCTGTGCACTTGTAAGTAAAACTTGCCATCTGGTCTGAGATATTCATTATATATGTAAACTGCCTTTTCATATTTCTCCTCTTCACTTCCGCTTTGATCATTGGAGTTCGTGGCACCTGCATTCAATTCATCTGAGCCGCATGCCTTTTCGTAATAGCGGAGATCTGCATAGAGAGAGAAGTAAATTGGCGCATCAGGGTCTTCAACTGATCGATCAAGATAGTCATAGAAGTACTCACTTGCTATGGGTATGATTAGCACCATGTCAAGACTTTCAATACTGCCAACTGATGGAGGCAGCAAGATGTAAGAATTATTTTGATAGCTCTGATAAAGTGGTTGCACCGATGAAACTAGACAAGTGAGTAAGTTTCTCAGTACTAAGACGAAAGTCAAAAACTTCCAATTCTCTGGAGAGAATATGAACACTCATCAATCTATGATGAATTGGAAATTGATTGAAAATCCTTAAATACAATTCATTGGTTTTATTTAACTGTTGTTGTGAGATAGCTAGACACAAACCATATTAGGAATACAATTTGAAGCTCTCTGCGGATACTGAAGTCCTCTTTGATGTTAGTAAGTTTGTGAATTGAGTAAAGTAAGCCAAGGCATTCCAAAAAGTGGAACACTAAAAATTAAACTATGATATAGGTGAGGGATGCGTTTAGATGATCTTAAAAGTACTGATCTATCTTTTATTCATCAATATAGCAAGCGTCAACATTATAAGGAAGGAGTATAACTGATTCACCTGTGCCCTTTCCTCCAATAGCATATCCCAAATACAAACAAGTTGTGATTATTGTCAGTAGAAAGATGAAAAATGAATCAATTTTAAAATTTTTAGATGAAGAGGATAGAAAGCTTGATAAGAGCAGTCTCCTTGATATACTTAAACCAACGGTGAGGCTTGCGTTTCTCTCTGAAGTAAAACTCTTGCGCCTTGAAAATCACATAAAGTCTCAGACTTCTTAAATAGTAGGGCAGCAAGCTCATAGGTTCCCAAATCAATATTAGTGATAATCCCAAGAAGCAATTCAAGTAAGAGATACACATAAGCATTTACAAAAATAAAATTGAGAGATGCCATCCATTTTACAAATTAAGTCGTCTCTATTGTTATCATGATCTAACATACAGCCATAAAAGAGCATTTGCTACAAGAGCATAACAAGGCAGAAGAGTAGGTTTCCGATAGTCGAAAGAATTATGAGATTGGGAGATCTCTTTTTGAGAGGCTGATGTCCTCGCCTTTTGCACAGCAAACTAAAATAAGTACTGCGAAAACTAAGATTATTCCGAATGCAACAGAACTACAAATAAATACAAAAAGTGCCTCTTTTTAACTAGTGATCAGTAAGGGAAGATAGCTTTTATCTATTGGATAAACTTATTAGGCATAAAGAATATCTTTAAATATCTATAAATATTTTAGTCAAAGTGTTGCAGTTACTGTTATTGGAATGTTTAGTTAGTTGATAATTCTTAGAGTAGAGGTGTTGCTATATGGATTTGAGTTTCCTCTGTTTTAAGGTTTAGAATTGACCTATCATTTTGCAAATTATTACAATTTCAACTCACTCTTAAACAATTCTTTCTTCTTATTGCTAACATTAAGATTTTTATTAAGGAATTTTTTTCCTCAGTAGTTCGAATAAAATAAATTAAATCAAAAGGTTAGAGAGAAGAATAGAGTTGAGGAAAATAACTAGATAAATTAGTAATCTTAAAATGTCTCAACAGAACCAACATCAACTGCAGCTGTAATAACAACAACAGTTGCAGTCAGTCTCTCACCTCAATCATAATTCCCATTCAATCACTGAAGAACTTGCAATCAATACTCAGTTCTCACAGAAAACTCAAGATCCAAATTTATTATCCCCTCATATGCACACTCGTTCTACAGATAAGCGTCTAAGCAAACTTGCTAAGCTAATTAATCTTTAATTTTTTTGCGGCAGACTCTCCATCTTAGCCTGTTGTTCCGCAGAAGAATTTCAAAGTTTATTTGAAAGTACTTGCCAAGTCAAGCAACTTCCTCAAGATAAACTACCCACTAAATCAAGTTTAGATTTAAGACATATTCCAGCCTGGCTCTAACAAAACCTATCAGTTTGACAAGATCTTCAATGAATATGTAAGTAACATACTTTTTCTTATATCTCTGTCAAAATTGATGGAATAAATTTTCCCAATTAGCTAGAGCTGTTTCATTTAACTGTTCTTTGGTGAGACTATGGATGTTTGTAGAATGAATTTAACTTTAATGTAGGCTGACCCCATCAGGACAGAACAGTTGGAGGAAAGTTTGCTAAGGTGGGAAAACACCAATTGTTCTTGCTTTTTCAAACAATAAACAGAGTAAGTTTGATAGATTCAAGTTGCTACATCCTCCATTAAAAGCTTCGAGAATTTTGATGGCTTGTATAGATCACAGCTTATTTGTAAAGGAGAGTAACTTAATCAAGGGCTTACTGTAGAGTATTCCTTCGACTATTCTGAGAGCTTTAAATTAAAAACAACTGTAAAACAACGCATCATCTATTGCAATAATCAAGAGTAACGCCCAGAGATCTCAAGATACTTCCTCAAGCAAATATTTAAAGGTACAGATTTCTTACTATGCTTTGGGGAGTGAAGGCGCTTTGGATTTTGGGAAGTATGCAGCTGAGAAGATTAAGACAAAGAAAGATCCTTCGGATATTGAGAGTAAGAACACTTTGTCGAGGATAAGATCTAAAGATTTGCTATAGAGGTGCCAATTTATAACTAAATTGTGGATGATTAGAAATATGGAGAGATGGTTATCAAAGGTGTCACTCGATACGAGACTCTTGATATTGAAGCACTTATCTCTTTTTTCACCTTTGCTGTAAGTAAAAATTGTCCTTTCTTGGAACCTTAATTTCTCTTAAACCCTTTTAATTATATTTTTAGCAAGGGTATGCAACAGAGTATTTGAACAAGAAATTTGAATCGAAGGAAGACAAGATCTTACACCAAGTGCTTCAACTTACTCTATGGAATCCTACTGATACTCAAAACAAAAGGAAGACGAACCTGCATTTTGTAGACATAGCTGTTCCAGTTCAATCTTCAGATCCTGTTTTCACTAATTTGAACAACTACCTTGGTCAGTCACTGACTTCTACTGCCTCTTTTCTTAAGGACTTTTACATCTCGAGGACTTTAAATTCTCAGCAAATACAAGATCTAGACAGTAACTCTCTCACGAAGCTGCTCAAGAAATCGCTGTTAACACCAGAGGTGAATATCTTCCCTCTTTTCTTCGTTAATAGCTAAGAAGACTACAAAGATGAGTCTAAGTCTCTTCTCTAGTTTACTTAGCAGTAAGTCTTCATCTCTATGTCATTACTTAATTTCTAGGCTGCAGAGCGTCAAATTAAATGCTGATCCAGCCAACGGACAAACCCTATCACCGAAATCACCTTTAGCTCAAGGAGCGCAGACTTAAGAGCAAATTTAGTCCAACTAAATGGTGGATAAACTGTCAAGGGAAAACGGTGATTTGAAGAAGCAAATTGATTTTATGAAAAAGAGTTACAAATCCAAGCTAGATGAATTCCGTATCATGCTTGGAATAGACGCAGACCTAGAAGCATTAGTGAAAGCCAGGCCTAATTCTAAGGAGTAGCAGGTTCTCAAGTTTTATAAAGAAGCTAAGGAGAGGGCTGAGACTCTTGGTTGAATAAACAGAGATCTAGATAAGAAGTTAAATTCCCTTTAGCATGAAGTCGACGAAATAAGGGGACAGAAATTGGACCTCGAGAGGAAATATACAATATTTTTGTGGTATGTTAAATGAGGAATACCTTTTTGATTTATCATAGGTAATTCAAGGCAATGGAGAAGCGAGTGGATGATATGCAGCTTGGCATAAAATAGCACGATAGTCACTACCACGAATAGATAGCTGAAGTTAAGACTTAACGCAAGGTAGGGATCGAGGAAACTCTGTAAGGAAACCACGCTGCCCTGGAGAGAAAAGCAAGTCTACTTTTTAAGCTACGAGATAACACAGAGAGAAACACTGATCTGATTGGAAGGATGTTTGACATGCAGGACCAAGCTAAAAGAGAAGCAGAGAGAGACTATAAGCGGGACTTACTTCTGAAGAAACGAGAACACAAGGAACAACTGCTAAACATCAAAGAACAATATGCCTTCTTGATAGAGGACTCAGATAAAAGACTCAAAGAAGCGATTGAGCAGTACAAGTAGCTGAAGGTTGAGGCTTAAAGTACACTTGCCTAAGGCCGGTTAGAGCTCCTATCTCTTTACGGATTAGTACAGTAGCAGAAGGCGTCTAATTGACTAGGCTGAGGATGGCAAGTTCACAGCAGGAATGCACTCTCTCTATGTCCCTCCAGCTCAAAGACCCTTACTGCCTAACAAAGATAGTCATGCCTAGTTGTTTGAAGCACTAAGTAAAACCAAGATTCAATAGAGCACCTCCACAAACCTATATATTGACAAGACTCTAAAGAAAAAGTTGGACAGAGAGGAATTCATCGAAGAGGTGTTAATGAAAACCCAACGCTTCCAGGAAAAGAGAGTAACAAGTAAAGTAGTGGGAGCAGAAAATGGATACCTACGAGAAGTTCATGCAGTCTTAGGCAAGTTCTCAAATGAGTTCACCTGCCAATATGTCCAAGCCAATGAGCAAGGGTTTGGGCAAGAAGGGGCTTTCTCAGACTTAAAAGAATAACCTTAACAACAGCAGGCGAGGAATCTCTAATAGCAAGTTTACCTCCCCTCAAATGCAAGACAAGCAGCAGAGTAGCTATAAATTATTCCTTAATTTATTAAAGCACTACAAATTTGGACTAACTCATCAAGACTCAAAATTAAATTCAATCTTACCCATTAATTAAATGTGGAGGAGATTGACGTTCAAAAGATGAATTATAATGATATCCATAGGCTCATCAGAGAACTATAGGGCGAGTACCAGACAGTAAAACATTCCAACCTCAACCCGCCTCAGCTAAACGGAGAGCCAGTAAAGATGATAATAAGTGACATCAATAAATTCAAGGCCCTCTATGAACAAGAAGTCAAGCTCTCCAATTCATGTTAAAAGAATAAACGCTAAGTCTCTAGTTCTCATTTTAATTGCTGAATGAGAGAATCTACAGCTAGGGTAAAGTATAGAGGAACAATTTCTTGGCCTAGTTTGGACAAATGCAAGCAATTAATCTCAACAGCATAGGAACTAATTTCCCAGGAGCTTCTCGGCCTCAAACTCGTTAGCTCATAACATCATAGAGCGCTTTCAGACTCAACCCTAATTCTAATCAGATGAGTATTATCACAGCAAAAAATATTAATTTCTTCAAAAAAACTTTTCTTTCGTTATAATGGAGCTGCATCTCTTTAGAGCACTGAGTCTCTGACAAGATTAGGCTTGCACACGAGCCAAGGAGGCAGAAGGAAGATTACAATTGAGAATAAACAAGTTAACTCTCCTCAGATGCAAGAAGAATAAAGTTTATGCTCATTTTTATACTAAAAGAGTATGGGGAGTTCTAGAAGCCAGTGACTAGAGGAGGTATGAACACAGCAGCTTATGAGAGCTAATAAAATTAACAATAGAACAAGTAAGTGGACATGAGTTCCTTCTACAAATAGTTCGCAACACAAGGCCAGAAGGTTAATTTTGCTCTGCAGTGAATCTAACTACGACATGAAATTTTAACTGATAAGATTTAGAAGATTATGAAACGGTGTTTAAATATGTTAGATATTGATAGAGTGATATAGTATTGGTTTATTTTCCCTATTATAGCTTCACTAATTCCTTGCTGAGTCTCTCGATTATGAAGACTTGTTGCTCATGCATGTTTTGAGCATTGGACTTGCTAAATGCACATCCTCCACTGTTTTTCATTCTCTTCCAGGCAGGAATTAAGTTGCTTGTTTTCCTCAAAGCAGCCTTACTCCTTAAGAAGTTGTTAGCTTTGTATCCCATTTCTAATTTCTTATAGGTTAGTCGTTCTCATCATAAGCAGTTGGATCTATTTTGTCGCACATTTTTTGAAAATACAACTTTACTTCTTCTCTCAATTTTTCCTTTAATTATTGATTTTTGTATCCACCCATTAATTTTACGATTCGTGTTGAGAAATAGAGTATATGGATTGTGATTATGTCTAGGAGAATATTAGGGTCTTTTTTGAAGAGGAGTGCGACTTTGGATTTAACAGCTTTCTCGAATTTCTCTCTGTCTGACGCAGGAACTCCGTACCACTGCTTGGGTGCCCCCCAGTGATGGTAATTTACCGAGTAGAGCATCAGGTCCTCGTAGTGCCAGCAAAAGCTCGAGTATTTCATCCCGATGTACAGCTTTTAAATATAACTTAACTCAAAATCCAATTAATTTAGCCAAGGAGAGTTAATTCCAGAGATTTCCCTGTTCTTTACGAATTAAAGCAAAGAAGCCGGCTACTGACTCAGGTTGTTTAAATTCCAAGGGTGGGCTACCTATTCCTCCAAAGATAGGCCGCTTTCACTATTTGCAGGGAGTCGCTCCTTCATACCAGAAAGCTGATCCCTTCGTCCAAAGCCTGACCCATACTTCTGCGTTGGTAGATCAGCTGCATACTCCACCTTCATCTCTGGGCCTGTTTAGTTCTCTACGTAGTTGTAATCATATTTAAAGATATTATAGTTCCAGTATTCCCTTTCGATTTCTTTGATCTGCTTTTCACTGAGCTTTGAAGATCCTTCTGCTGCCTTTTTTTCCTCCTAGTTAGATTTTGCTTGCTGTGCGAAGTATCATTTAAGTTATATATGTGGATAGATATATATATGAAAAAATTTTTTAAAGTCTTAGAAGGTATATCCTTGTGAATTTTGGTTGAAGGGCTATATTTTATAAAAAACTTTCTATTTTAACTTATCATTAGAGTAAATAAAAAAGTATTCTTTAACTATATTTATTAATTGTGGGGATACTTTCCCTTGAGCGAGATCTTAAAGAATCTGGAATCTGGTGTTCATTTTGGTTTGCTGATTCATGTCGAAAGCTAACTGGGGTTTGAAGCTGGGTGGAGGCACTATCTTTATAACTCCATACTAATATGCCTACTGTTCTCTCACCAGCTTTTCGATGTACTGAGGCATTGAATGAGTGCGCAATTCCTCTTCTGAGGGATAGAATGTCTTCATTTCGCATATTTATTCCAACTTTCCGTTTGTAAACAAATAAAAAGCAAAAACCACAAAATGGTTATGTTTGAATTCTATTTCTCTGCTAGGGAATTTTTGATTGCCAATTTTAGCATCCTCTCCTCTTCTGCTGTAAGGGCATTTTCGTAGCCTAGCCTCTTTGAGCAGGTGAGTTGTCTCTGAGTTCTACGAACTTGTTGCTCACCTCCATTTCAAAATTAAAATGAAGTAGATTTGATGAGTTTTGAATATTGGTATTTTTCTTTTGCTTGTGATGACTCTCACCACACTTCATCCCCTACAAATTAATCAATAAAAAAGTGCGAAAGTACCTCATTCAATACAAATAATTCACACTAATGATAATTATAAATAACTCATTTCCTGCACTGCTCTCTAGGATGTCATTTTGCTATTTCTCCTACTTTATAGCCTTGGCAAATAAATAAGAAAATGGAACTTAAAATATTTGCATTATAATATTTTAATGATTAACTATCTTAAGAATAATATAAATATATTTTTATTGATCTATTTTTTAATTTTTAATTAAAATAATTTATTCTGGCATTCTACTTGAGGCATCTGCGCTTTAGTGGGATGGTGCTTTAATTTTCGATGGATTATTTGTCCTCCATTTCTCTAGCCATATTTATAAGATGGCCACTTTTCTCACCTTAATTAACTTATGCTTAATTGAAGTGAATATTAATGATGAGAGTAAGAGGGATCAGTGGTCGGGTCTGTATAGCAACCTGCCTTCAGTGAAGGCGTAGAAGGATTAGTCTGACCATGTATGTCCACAAATTTGTCATTATTTCCAATCTCATTCTGTAATTTCTATGCAATTATCAATAATAATAATACTTTCACTCATGCGTGAAAGAATTTGATTTAAGTATGTGCAAAGTAAGGTAAGTTAAGGAATCTACCTCTAAATGGGCCTAGAGAAGGTCCATCTTGTTCAGACAGAGTTGTTTTTCAGCCACAGAAAGCAGTTCACTCTTAATAGAGTTCTTTTTTACGCAAGTGGATTTCTCCTAGTCGCACTCACTTTTGTTCTCAACATTATCTTATGGATAAATATCTATACTTATTTTTATCCTCTGCTACCACCTCAAAGCAATTAAAACAGACTGAGAAATTTAAACTCGATTCTTGAGGGTAAAATTGATGAATGAGTGTCTAAATAATATAAGAATTAGAGTCAAATAATATTATTACTTTTGGGTTTATAATAGGAATAAGTTGACGTGAGACAAGCATTAAGATTCTGATAAGAATGCCTCTCAATCCGCACCTTCCTCACAAGCAGCGGATTAGAGAGGACAACTAATTACAATTATGATTAATAGCTCACCTAGGATTTATTAGCTGGTAGTCTGCCTCATTCTTCTCCTTTAAGTATTTGGAGTGAGCTGATTTGTGTTTGAGTTGCTCTCTTCTTGTATGTGCAGTTGTTGCATTCTCTTGTTTGTGCTTGAGTTGATAAATTTTTTATTATAATTGTAAATTTGAAAGGGCAATTTATAGGCCTAGAATTTTAATAATTATAACGTCCGCACCCTTGTGATCTAAAATTAGTTATAAAATTTTTTAAACTCTCTAGTCGCTAGGAAGAGATTGGAAGGAGCTATTCTTTAATTCTCATAAACAAAAATAATAATTATCATTTATAGCAGATGATTTTATTTGTTTATTTGGGAATTAAATAGCAAATCCTTTGGATGCTTGAAGAGTGAATATAGTGTTAGCAAAACAAAGCAAGAACCAAAGACTAAATAAGGAGAAGAAGAAAATAAATTTCTAATCTCTTCTTATCCGAGCAGAAGAGTAAACCTTAAAAGCTAATTATAATTTTGGCCATTTATAAACTATATTTAGATAAGAAATAAATTCCTCACTGAAATAGCAAACATTAAAGACAGAATAAAAGTGAGAGACAGGAAGAAGCCCCCTCGACTTAGAGCCCTTAAGAACTCATTAGAAAGTGTTCACTTAATGAAGATGATAATGGATCGATTTAAGTTTGGTTAGCAGTCTATAATTATTTTCTTATAATTAATTAATGCATTTCGTCCTCTCTTCTTGTTTGCTTTTAATAGAATTTAATAGGTTTACCAAAAGCTAGGAGGTCTATCATTATTTTTAAATTATTGATCCTAGAATAAGAAAATAAATCTTGACTTTAATGTCTTAAAAATAATGGCTTAAGCCAGGTCTAATGTGGGCAAATCACCTCCTGCTTTAGCATGGCCGGAAGCACTATTTTGATTTCTCTAGTTTGACCTTTATTTATTGCGCTATTTGTATAAATATGGAAAAGAGAAGATCCTATTATGCGAGTGACAATTGTGAGAGTGATTTATTTTAGGAAGTGAGTGGAAATAGAATTAATAAAATGAATGATGACATAGTGGCAGTAATGACTAAAAACAAGCACTTGCGGACCCCTTTACAACATCTCAAGCACCCCACTAACTCACCTATCACCCTCAATAAATAATACCTAGATTCAATTATAATCATATTTATTATAATAATACATTAGATAAACTGAGCAGGATCTAGGGGAGTGAAAGTAAGGTCAAGAGTCTGCTGGAAAAGGAGCTTTCACTCTCCCCCGCTGGAAAGTCTTTCTCTAATCAAAAGATAGATAAATGTATGGTATATCTATTTAATAGGTATTTGATAGGAATATAGGACAATACTTATAACAATAATGAAGGGGAGAGTGCGAAACGAAGTCGTTCTAACAATTCAGCTAACATGAAACAGCTACTTACAAATTTATTCAATTCTTTTGTCTATTCATTATACTTTACCATAATTAGCCATACAATAATCAGGTGCTTGATAAGTCCGCTGTCTCTTAAACTTAAGCACTAGAAATTATATGTATAATATAAATAGTTAAATGAAGAGAGGAAACTAGTTCTTCCAGACATAAACCAAATGTAAATATCATTTATAGAGTTTTAATCAAATGAGAAGCATGAAAGAGTAGGGAGTATTTCTTTCTCTAAAACACCAATCCAAAAAGCTCCATGACTAATCATCCGATGCCACTAAAAAGCCACCAAAACTAAATACATATTCCAATGAAAATATTATTTAACTAACTTAAAATAGCTATCAGCAGCCCCAAAACAAAACCATATCGCCAAGATTTCTAGAGCAAAGTTAATATATATAAGTTCTCATATTTACCTTTAAAGTGGGGGGATAAACTAGAGCAACTCTCAGCATTTCCCTTTTTAATAAAAAAATATGTTAAGCTAGAAATAGTCCACAAATTTGCACGCTCTTTAAAAGAAACTCAGCATAATATCCATAAGGAGTGCATACTCTAGCTCGCAGAATATTAAAAAGAAAAAGCTCAAGAATAATTTTTAATTGCCCTAGCAGAAAATTATAAACGAAATTCCTGACAATATGATTTAAATAGAAGAAGGTGCAATCAGCAAAAATATGAAAATTTCTTTTAAGATTATTAAGCATTAATTAGGCAATACAGTCAAGTTAAAATTTAAAACATCCTCAGAATAAAATAAAACAACAGTTACTTAAAACGATTAAGCAGGAATCATTTGTTTCTTCAAATAAATACGGAGGAGTGAACACTTCTAAATTCTATAGGACGCTAGATAATAATTCTTTATCAATAGACCATCAGAGTTCTTTGTAGTCGTCGCAATAAGATGTGGGCTAAATTTTAGTATTAATATTTTACGAGAGGAGCAAGCACTGAAAAGCAGACTTAATTAGATTCAAAGCTAGCTTGCCCATTTTTAGAGAATATATAGTTTATATTTTTTATTATAAAATAGAAGTGGGAGTAATATATCGATGAGCTTATAATCAGTAGATGATTCCTCAATCACACATCCTAGTCCCTAGTTCCAAACTAAGTCGAGGAACTTTCTTCTAAATCAGATAGGCCACAACCAAGTAGCTTAAACTCTTAAAATTTATTATCTTTATAAGCTAAATCGCAATAGACTCTGTCCAAATTTGCAGTTTTAAATGGGCTGAATAAATTAGCTCCTCACAATAAAAAATAGCCGTTCATGACTCAAGCATCCAACAGCATAGACATAAGTCTTCATGAGGAGGAAGAAGAAGAAGATGAAGAGCAGACGATAAGATTACTGTAGAATTAAATGACTGAAAATCTTGGTATCAAGCAAATATCTGAGGAATACTTGGTGCTAGAGAGCAATCGAAAGATATCTTTGGAAGTCGAAGATTAATATTTTGTTATAACTTTTATGAAGAAGCGGATCAGACTTAATCCTCTTACTTCTTCAGGTAGCCTTCCTAATAATAATTCAGAGATAAATAACTAGACTTCTAAAGTTAGAAGAGTGTAAATAATCAAGAGCACCAATTTTAAGAATCTTACGGCCAACCCATGTTTTATTTAAACTTATTTAAAGTAGATATGTTCGCGACTCTTTAATAGAATAAAGTGAAGCCTTTAACATACTTATTCTGTTGATTAAATGAATTTATTAAAGCCTCCATTACCCAGATAATCTTTGGACAAACAGAAGAGCCTTAATATACATTCTTCTCTTTTTGAAGATATTAAATTAGTTTGTTCAAGTTTAGCTCTCTAGAGTCAAAAGGAAGACTGGTTCTGAAGCAACTCTATGATAAGCAGAACACGACTAACTCACATTCCCAACTTAGAACAGACATTAAGCTAAATCCAGCCATCACCTCTTTTCAGTAAGACATACCAGTAGAGAGCATTAAGAGGCTGAAGTTTGCTTCTAACCTTGGAGTCATCACTCAAATACCAAGCAATGATCTTACATCAAACACTCTGAGTATGGGGAAAGCGGAGGACATCAAGTCACCCTTGCTCTAGATACCAAGTAGTAGTAATCTTTTGATTCACAAATTTTAAATAAATAAGCAGACTTATTACTCTTAAATAAAGTATGAAGTCAAACAACTTTGAATTTCTGAGCGATATAGAACGACAAGCGACAAATATGTCCAGTGAGTTAAATCGCTTCCTATCCTCAAACTTCAACTACAAAAGCTTCCTTCATGAGTTGAAGGACCTAAACACTCCTATAAAGAAATCTATAGCTCTCAAGAGCAAGTTTGCTTCTCTAAATAAGAAGGAGAGCAGAGACAACATCCCCAGCAGAATTGATTCAAATAATTTGGAATATCTCAATAAGTATACTGACAGCTTCGAGGAAAATTAATGCATTATTCTCTTTTAAAATGATTTTAATTATTAATCAAATAGAATTAAATCACAATCTGAAATTGATTAACAGTTTTTAAATTAAAACTATATATGTTAAAGACCATAAGCTAGTGCTTAAAATAGAAGAAATTTATCAAATTTTATTATCCATCGTATTAAACTTAGACTTGCTTTTATCCATTTTAAAATTATACAGTGCAATAACTGAAGCAACTTGATAAACAACTCTTATCAAAAGATAGCGCAGGGAACGAAGATAAGATATTGAGCTTGATAAGCAATAACAACTTCATTTAGCTGCCCTCTCTGTCCTCCTCACCAGATAATCATTCCGTTCAGTTGCAAATTCCTAAAAATTCTATGGCATCTGATCAGTCTCATGATTTATCAACCCCAATTGAAAGCAAGATGGACTCTAAGCCTGCAATAGAAATTAAGGACGGCAGCCCCATGCTAACATTCGAGAGTCAACTCATAACCTTCGATCTTGCTATATAGAGACCGATAGCTGTCACTATAATCAAGCCCGTCACCAACTAAGTAACTTTTGAGAGTGAAGAAAAAAAGCAAGCGCAGATAGATGAAGAAAGGAACTTGAGGAGCAGATTCTCATTCAAAGCCAGTATTGAAGATTAAAGACATCAACATCCTTTATTATAGGAAGATGCAAAAAACTTCGAAGTCCAGTTTGATAGTAAAAACACCAATACAAGCAATAAAATAGAGAGGAAGAAACCAAAGAATGATTCAATAGTCGACTATATAAACACCACTGAAAATATACATTTTACTCTTAATTTATTGAACTTAGTTAGCAGAGGTTCAATTCTCCTTACTAGAATTAAAGCACATTTAGGGCCTATCAAATTTCAGAGAGACAAATCCAAAGGGAATAGAAAAACTCTAGAGACCCAACAGATAGAGAAGAAGCCATGGCCCCAAGAGGAGTAAGAAGCAGAAAAGATACTAATAAATCTAAGCCTAAGAAAGATCACCCTTAGCAGAGAATAGTTTCATAAGAGCTAGCTTTATAAATCGCTTTGAAGCAACTTAATATAAGAGAGAACTTCTTCAAGAATAGATCCACTATGTCTCTCATTCAAACATGTGTTATGCTCTACAAAGAGATGTTGAGGCTGAATTCACATGGTCTTCTCTTCAGATTATTCAAATACAAGATCATCAAAATCAGTTTAAAGGCCTTCAGAAAGTTTAAAGTTTCAAAGCTAAGATTGCCTTTATACAAGCTTCAAAGATAGAACTCAAGACCACCACTAGATTTCAGGTATAAGAAAACTACAACTTAGTTCTATGTGAACAATAAAAGGCTGATTAGAAAGAATGACATGTTTTTCGAAACCCCTCATAGAACAGAGCACTCAAACAAGGAACTTTCAATGTATTCAAGCTATATTGAAGAAGATGAAGAATAGGAGGTTCCAATGCAAGCTAATGAGGCAATCTTTTGGTTTAAAGAAGCATGTATCATGATAGCGATACAAGCTCCCTAAAAGTTCAAACTATTTTTTTTATTAGCTCTAAGAAAATACCATGTGAAGATTATCTTCTCATAAAAGGGCTCCCTAGTTCAATATTCGTATCCATTTTCAGAGAGATGATGAGAGTGAACCACTTTGGACTTATGGTTAAACTTGTTAAAAAGAGATTAGTGTAGATAGCAATATATCACTACTTCTAATATGAGAAAGAGATTTAGAAGTAGACCATTATGAATATCTTTGAGAACAAAGTTATGGCTATGGTTATGGAAGCATACAGAAGCAAGTGGCCTCTTGCAACACAGAGAGTAAGAGAGAAGATGCTTCTGTAGCAAGAGAGAACTATAACTAGCTAACTGATGATATAGGAGAATGATTCATTCAGAGGCAATGCTTAAAGTTAGCAAAGTAATGGACGGGGGTCTTTTAACGTCACTAAGATTAATGCTGACTCACATAGAATAAAACACAGTGAAACACCTTTGAAATAGGAAGTTGAATCAAGCACAAACGAATAGAGTAATTAAATTCAAAGTTAGCTTGCAGATACAAATTAAGACTTAGGAAAAGGCTTCACAGCTGAAAGTGGACAAGCTAATGGAGAGGAAGGCGTAGTTTTGAAGATTGCCTAAGCATATTTGATTGAGTATGACTCCGATGAAGACGAAGATAGCTAGAATGAAAATACATCCAAGCGATCTAGTGATAATTTTAATAAGATTTTTATTAACAAAAATCTTAACTCATAAATATTATAGATGATGTAAATTTCTATTTTATTATAGATAATGAGACTGGGAAGTCAAGTCAAAATGATGATGGCAGAGACAATGATAAATTTCAACCTGATGAAAGCCATAGGCAGTCTCAAGCTTCTGATAACTCTATAAATTCCTTCTATGATGCCCTGATGAATCAAATTAAATAGATAGGGGATCTTGATAAAGCCTCATTGACTCAATTAAGGCTGCTTGAGAAATAGATTCTTGAAAACTAGTCAAAGATGAACATAGACTTGGGAGCACTTACGAACGGAGGAGCCTAAACTGATATGCAACAAAGTAGTAACTCAAATCGTGTTTCAACTCACTACCAGACGACTACTCAGTACTCACATTTTAATCTTGGAAGTTCTCATGCTCATTTGGAATCTTCAGCACACAAGGATTAACATTAGCTTCAGTCAGGTGAAAATCTAGCTCAGACAAGTCTTGCTTCATTGAAGGAAATTAAAGTTGGGGATTCAAGTTAAAAGCAGAGTCTTAGTTCAAAGGGGAAAGTGAACAGTGACTTGCTTAGACTTAATTTAGAGTCTTTGAATAGCAGTCAAAAAGATATCGATTAAGACAGGCTTTCACAGAGATCAGTAGGAAAGAAATCTAATCAGTCTAAACCTATGCTCACTAATCAAGACCAGTTCAGGAACTCTACTATAATCTAAAATTTATATAATAAACGTAGAGCAGACTTCTGATGAGAGAATAAAACTTTAGATTCTGCAAAACTATGGGTCATAAGAGCCTATGCTAGAAGAATCTAGCTAGGAGAGCAGCTAATCGTCTGTCTATAAGCCAAAGAGGGAGGGAGAAGACAGTGAGAGATCTCATTCTTCGTTCAGTGGATCTTAGCATTAGAAAGGACAAGATGACTCAGATCAATAGAGCAGTGAGAGCGAAGAATCTCCTCCTCATCTGCCTCTAAAACAATAAATATTATCTATATATTCATCATAAGTGATGATTATAGGTTAATTTGTTAATTTTAAAAATTACTAAGTATTTTACAATAATTGAGACAATTGAATTTTGAAACAACTGATGTTTAATTATTTTGAAAGAGAATTCGAAGCAGTCTGACAACTAGGTAAGAAACAGTCAACGAAATAGGAATTCAGTGTAAGCACCTTAACCCAGGAACACCCTACTGGACTAAAAACAGAAAGAGAGTCTGAAGAATTAGATTACCACTCAGCCTAAGTCTAACTCTTACCAAGGACTGATCTAGAAGCAGCAAGAGCGGAAGTCTGTTGTAGGCAGTAGCAATTCGCAACAGCCTTCCCCCTTCATGAAGAGCGGTAATTCTAATAATGTTAGCAAAATCAGCTTCAAAGCTTCCTCTATCAATTAGAACTAGGGCTACTCCTCCTCTGGAATTATTGACATGAGCTAAAAAGTTTCAAGCTCAGGAGGCCCTAACAAAAATGCAAACAACTATGTATACGATTTTTAAATGCTACCCAATCTCAACCATCTAAAAATTCGTAGAACGCTGCTCCTTAAATGATTACTGTGAGTCAATTCTAAGCAGCTCAGAGTACATAAGGCTCTAACTAGGCATCTGTCTTCAACACAACTAACTTTTATTTCTCAAAACTAAAAAATAGGAATTTAAGAATGATTAAAATTACTCATTTATTTTCTCTTCAATAAATAATTAAAGCTTATTGATTAACTTCATCCATGCCACAGTAGATTCTGATTAGCGAAGAGACACATCAAAACTGAATCCCAAATCTATGTTGATAGACCCTCTTCATGGCGAAGCTAGAAGAGCCATCCAAGACACTGTGATAGAAATGAAGCGCATAAGTTCAAGCCCCAAATTCAGAAACTCCCAACTAAGTCTGCCAACAGGCACTCACAGCCAGTAAAATAATCAAGATTATAAAACTTAATAACAGTAATCGCAATATTAATCAGTTTAAAAGGAAAAGCACAAAGTCTCAAGGGAGTAAAAGTAGATAATTAAATATTAGGATGATTAATAAGATGGGGTGAGGAACAGTACCAAAGCATAGAAGAAGGAGAAGCCTCCTCATGTTGAGGAGATTGATAACTTATTTAGGATGTTTAAGGTATTGGATCTGCAGCGACAACAGATGATACTTTAGGCTTTAGAGCCGCATCTCCGTTAGAGGAAGAGATCTAAGAGCGGTAAGAAAAAGAAGAGAGAAGAAATAAAGTTCAAAAAATATGCAGATTTCATAAAAGAGTGATTATAAAGCATTGTATTAAATTATTCTAAGACTATTATTTATCACTCAACTCATTCTTCAGTCATTTATAACTTTAAAAATTTTTATTTAGATTCTCATTCGATCTTTCATTTTGTTTATAATAAATTAAAATGTAGAATTTTTATTAAGTTGATTATAAAGTGTCAAAAATAAATTAGATATGAAGTATTTCCTTGAAACGAACTTTGACTTGAATTGAATATATTTTCTTATTTATAATTTATATAAATCATTTCATTAAAGCAACTTACAAACTCATTTGTGAAACAAAAGCAGAATTAAAGTATAGAAATATCGTAATGAAAAGATTAAGGGAAATTATGATTTAATGTCTAATTATGAAACGCAACTTACGTTTCTCTATTCTTCCTATGTCATAACGTTATGCTATAAATAATATAAAAACCTCACTCTCTACCTTTTTCTTCTTAGATCTAAAGTAATTTATGATTAGGTATTTAGACTTACAACTCAAAAATATAGAATATAAAATTAATTTAAACACAAACAGAGATGTCATTTTGAGAAAGTGGCCTCTGTGAATCGTTTAAATTCTAATCTGGATTCTTAAATTAAAATTAAATCATATATAAGTTTAGTTTTTCATTATGATTTTTAAATATTATTTTTTTATTAAAAAAAAATATTCTGGTGATCTAAATCTTAGGGATCAATCTAGGGCTGATCTGCGCCAATTTATATTTAATATAAAAATTTAGTTATCCTACAACAATATTTTAGCCTTCTCAAAAGAAATAATTGTTGATAAAGTTTTGATATTCTCAACTTACATTTTTGTTTTTGTTTAGAAACCCAAAAATGGGTTTTTAAAAAAAAAGAGCATTACTAGCTAAATCATATAGGTGAGGCAAAAAAATCGATAATAAAAAGAGATTTTTTTTTAAAAAATTATAATATTAATTAGAAAGTTAAAAATTTAGGTGACACGACCCCCCTAGGGACCGGGCCCCTTTTCTGGGCTTTTTTTTGGTAATCCAGGCGGGGTGATGCTTAAAAGAGCAAGGGTAATCAGCTGAACCTGGGGAAAGGATGCAGCAGCTCACTGGGGAAAATCAAAGATGATGCTTCCACTCATCCCTAACCCCTTTTAGGGGTGGGGGATGTATTATGCAAAAACTCACATCAGCTGGACAGCGAAACCCGACCTCGGGGCAGCGATTTCTCCCGGCCGGGGGGACCATTTTTTTTCCTTTAGGGGTTTTTTTGGTTAAGCCCCTTCTGCTCAGAAGGGGGGGTGCCCCCCTGTTTTTTTTCCCCATTCGGGGTTTGGTTTTTGGGGCGCAATAAATGGGGCACGCAATTCATTGACCACGCCTCTTATTACCGGGCCCCCTTTAACCCTTTATTTGCTCAAAAACGAATTAATTGGGTTGTTTTAAAAAAAGATTAATAAAAGAACCCTTTTTTTAATTATTCCTCCCCCCATAACGATAAATTTAAGCTATGATTTTAATTTATCGGTAATGGAGCGCGGCTACCTATAATTATCTACAATTGTTTTTGGCATTTTTCCACTTGAGAGGGTTTTATCGTAAAAGGCTTTCCCGATTTCCAAGAGCTCTAATTTTCTTTTTGAGATCTCGCATTGGATAGTTCACAATGCTATTCTTGGTATCCTAAGGATGATATGATTTTTTATTTGTTATCAGAAAAATCGTTTAAATTTTTAAAAAGTGGGATTCCCCCATTTTATTTAAACAAATCCGATTCCAGTACCAGCTGATCATGAGGACCACTCTGCCTTCCTAGTTTAAAACTTGATTAAAAATCTCTTACCCCCCATCAACCATTCTATTCGAGCCATATTAAATAAATTATAATATTTATAAAATTTCCCTACATTCTCATTATTCTTTAAAGAAAAAGAAGACTCTGAAGTTGTTGAGTTTTGATATACTACTTTAAATTTTTTTAAGAAAAAAATTATCAATTTAAAATTAAATTTCTTTTAAATTAATATTTGAAATTATTATTTTTATTAATTTTATCGGAGATTCTCCCGCAACTTCTTCTGATGTAATGATTTTACATAAGTAATTAAAAAATATTTTGTTAAATCTTCTATTTTTATAATAAATTTATAAAAAAATTTATATTAAAAATCTAAAATTAATTTAATTAAAATTAAGTTAGAGCACTACTGTGAGTTAAATTTTACAGTAGATAAAATTTAAAATTCATTTAAATGACTACTATTGTCTCTAATAACTCTGCAGTGAGATTTTCCATATAAAAATTGTTGAGAATTTAAATTCAGGAATTATAAGTGTCAAACATTAAATTTAGATAGTAAACTAAAAATCGTCTAATCCATTTAATTTGTAAATTAATATTATCACTATACAATCTAAGGTATAATTTTGTTCATTTCTTCTATAAGGATAATTTAATTAAATAAAAATACTTATTATAAAAACGATCTGAAAAGGCTTAATGAATGGTTAAAATTACTAAATTAGTGAATGATGAGTTGACGGCAATTTCGCCCACCCCAGGCCACCTTGAAATGTAAAACTACAAGTACTATATCTGAGACAGCTCCTAGGTCAAGGGTATAAGGTATTTTTTATTTATAAATAAATATTGGACACTGGAACCAGGTGGAAGATTTAGTGGTTACTTGAAGCTGAGCAAATTATCGCTACTGCTGAAGGTGCACTCTATAATTTTCTAGGTTGAAGGAGCCTTAATCATGCAAGATGTTGTAGACTTAAAACAAGACTATGAGCCATCCCCTTACCTAATTATCGCAATTATTTTATTATCGTTTACTTAATTCAAATTTATCATGTTCACTCTCCCATCACTAAAGGTATTAGCTGGCTTAATTTACCTTGTCAGGAGAAAAAATAAGAATAAAATAATCATAAAATATACAAATATAAAACTTAAAATTCCAAAGATCAAACCATATCTTTATTCTTAATTTGAACAATTCCTTAAATATCAATTTAGTAATTACATTTTTTACTTTAATTAGATTATTTGAATATAAGTATTTTAGGAAACAAATTTAGATTTACTACATTTTAACGACGATGAAATTGATTTATATATAACATTTTAACATAATATTTTATTAAGTGGCAACATTAACACTCTACAAAAGGAACTTAAAATTAATTAAAATTTATTTTTAAATAAAATTAATTTAGTTTTTTATAAAAAAATTTTTAAAATTTTTAAAAGGAAAAAAAAATTAAATAATCTTTAAATTTTTTTGGCAAAAGATTTAAATTGAAAATTACCCATTATTTTTAAAAATTAAAATTTTATAATAATATGTTAATTAAATAAGTAAAACTATATTGTTCACGAAATTCTTCACCCTTTAGAAAAACCCATTTTTTAATTCAATATGTTTTTGAATTATTCATGAATTCAAAAATGAAATATATTCGTATTTCACAAAACCTAAAAGGATTGCTAGAGAGATTCTATTTAGCTTAATTTTAAATTTTTATTTGTCTCTTAAAATTTCTTGGAAAAGTTTTTTAACAAATTTTTTTTAAGAATTTTTTTGGGTTTTAAATTTTTTCAAGGTTAATAAGAAAAAATATTTTTTAAATTTTAATTTAAAAATTTTTTGAATAAATTCCAAAGAAATAAATCCAATAAAAAATTTAAAAAAATATATTTGATTTAATTCAAGCCTTTTAATTTTATTTTTTATTTTTTCCCCAAAAACGCCAAACCCTTTAAAAACTAAAAATTAAAATAAAATGTTTTAAAAAATTTTAAAAATGGGAATTAAAATTCTTGGTAAATTTTCTAAATTTTAAAATCTTTAAAAACAAAAGTTACTTTTAAAAGGAAACCTTCCAAACAAAAACAATTAAAACTCAAAATCAAAAATACCCAATATTTAAATAATGTTTTTAATTTAATATGACCCCCAATTGCAAATATAAATGAATATTACCCCAAAAAATTTGTTTGTAATAGAATAAGAATAAGGAAGAATCATCTGTATATCAGTTTATTAAAAAAAATACATTAAGATAAAAAGAATTACTCACTTTGTATTAATCTTTCTATAATCAAAAATTTCAAATCTTTTATCTAAAGATATTATAATTAAAGTTTCTTTTGGTAGAGTCTCCAATCCTTGTGAAAAAATTAATAATTATATATGTATATTTGCTTTTTAAAATATAAAATAAGCATTACTTCCTTGGTCTCCCTGCTCTGATTTCAAAAATCTAAAATAGTTATCTCTTTTTTACTAATTTTAGTTTTTAAAAAATTTAAAAAAATGAAACCCCAAAAATTATTTTTTTA
The DNA here is from genome assembly GCA_027382625.1 of Tetmemena sp. SeJ-2015. NCBI lineage: Eukaryota > Ciliophora > Spirotrichea > Sporadotrichida > Oxytrichidae > Tetmemena > Tetmemena sp. SeJ-2015. The sequence continues at coordinate 82,682 of JAJKFJ010022279.1, read as the reverse complement.
AATTAATTTAAATTAAAAATTTCATTATATTTTTAAACATAAAATAAAAAGCCAAAACTAAAAATTTCGTTTTAATAAAAATTTTAAACCTCTTACTTTATTATTTTTTTAAAAAAATAGATTTATGATAAGAAGAAAATAAAGAGTTTATTATTGAATAAAAACAATAATAGATTTTAAAATTTGGCAATTTAAATTTTAAAAATTTTTTATTCTTCTTGAATTTATAAATGTAAAAGTATTTAAGAACTTTATTTGTATTTCATTGATAAAATAAAAAATTTTCAGCATTTTATGAATCAATTAAATCAAACGAATAATCATAAGACATTGCACGTTCATAATGACTTATCTTAATTAAAATTAGAGAGCATTAACCTTTAGAAAGTTCAAAATTTCAGCAAGACTTAAAAACATTTCATTTAAAATGTGCTAATTTATTAAAGTGATAAGTGTATTTTGGATTTAATTTGATACAATTAACTTCGAGAAATACAAAATTTATTACTCTATTAAACTATTTTAAGTATAAAAAGAGTACCAAAGAGTATTACAAATCAATCTTAAAACTATAACTTTAATGATTCGATCTAACATATTATAGAAATAGGATTGTCTGATTAAAATTGTTAACTGAATGTTTCATCTAAAATAGATACGATGTATATTATATTTTATAAACGCTGAGCCTACTCTACTATTAAAATTAAATTTAATTTATTTGTTTAAGATATTTAATATTCTCTTAGTAAGAAAGCAATAGAATAATAACTTTTTATAAATTACTGCTATATAAGTAACCAAAGGTGCTAGCATTATAATAATTAATCTCATAAAATATCCTCAGATGACTCTATCACAGATCATAGGCACCATTCTTTAGATAAGATTGTTTAAATAAATAATTTCTTGGATTTTTCGTTTGCACCTGCTACGGAGACCTTACTAGCCTGGTAGACTTTTCCATGAAAATCTTTTAAAATATATAAGTGAACAAAAGTTAAACACTTATTAAAATATGAAGACAACCGGTCAAGTGACCACATTAACACTTTAATAGAACTTAAAACTATTTATCTTTTGATTATATAAAATAAATTTAACCTATAATTTAAATTATCCTACTGCTTATTAAAATTGCATAATTCAGCATATTAAATGACAACTTATTAAATTTAGAGTTTTGAGAACTTGATACCCACACTACAGTCAGACTCCAATCCTATCAACATAGTAGTTTCGACAAAATAGACTAAGGGGAATAAACTAATGAGCACCAATATAATGACAATTGCTAGAAATTATTGAATTGCAAAATTTAATTTAATTAACAATTATACAAAAAGGTCCTCTTAAATAAAATTAAATAGGGAATTTCCAATACTGTTTGAATAAATAATTATGAAATGCCATTTTGAATGGTTTATTAGTGCGTCGTCGAAGATGCTACTGTTAGTGAATTCAGCATTATTTTAATGTTCTGATTTCAACCCGAACGATAAGTCTTTCACATGCATTCACAAATTTAAGTTTTTTTTCTTCTTAAAAGATATTAACTTACAAAATCTTAACTTAAAGATATTATTTACTTAAATTTGATTGAAATTAGAGCAACAAATTAATTAAGGGATAGAATTATAACTTTAAAGTTAAATCATTTCTATTGAATCTTTATTTTGATTATAAATTTTCATAAATTGAATCCGAACCCCTTAAATATAGTATGAAATTTAATTAAAATCGGTGATTGGTTAAAATAATAAATGGAGAGTTGCAAAATGGTGACAGTTGAAATCGCAGATTCGCCACTGATATACAGCTTGTTCGATAGCTTGTTAAAAATTAATATGAATTTCTTCTTAATATCTTCTGCACCTCTCAAGGGAGATAAAGGGAAAAATCCTCGTAATCCTCTTTATCTTTATTAATTTTTTTGTCGCTTATAACTTTACTGAGCCCCCCCAACAAAAATTGCAAGAAAAAACTCTTAAATTTTATGCTAATCAATGTTATAATTATTCAAATTGGAACAATTCAACTGCCACTGATTTATTTCCCTTTTTTAAAATTTAATTTATAATTTATTCTTTTTTTATTAAATTCTCAGCTAATTCATTTTTGTTTTTTAAAATATTTCTTTTCCGCCTTAATAAATTTTTTCATTAAAAATAAAATTTTAAAATATATATTTAGTACTCTAAAGGAATTTTAAATAAAATTGAATTATATTTATGACTATCATTTTTAAATATTTAATTGTCGGCAACAACTTAAACCAAAAAATCATTTTCAGTTTTTATGAGGCATAAAATTATTTTTAATTTTAATAAGGATATAAATTACATCTAAAATTAAGTAAATTAATATTGACATTTGTATTGGTTTTAACTCCGTATTTAAACCTAAAATTTTATACAGTTATATCTCTTTAATTTTTTAACATTATAAATTCTTCTATACTTTTATTGATATTTATTTTGTGAAGTTTATATAAAATGCAATTCAAATGAGCACGGATAATTTTACTTTAGATATTTTCATTATAAATTAAGAATTAATTTATAATAATTGTGCCAAAAAAATAAATATAAAATTAAAGGTTATTGCTAGGTAAGATTTCCCGAAATATGACAATTTTAGCCTTGTACCTTCAGGTGAACAATTATAATTATATTCAAAAAATTGACTTTAAAAATGTTTGTATTATAATAAATAAATGTTCAGACTCCGCTATACCAATCGGAAAATATTCCTTTGCCGATGAGCTTTGAAGTAACTATTTCTCAAGAAAATTAATTTAAAAAAATAAGCTGAAATTGTATCTTTTATTTTAACCCTATTATATGATTTATAATAATTATAAAAATAAAATTATAAAATTCAAGGGACCGCTATTAGGAGTTAGACCATATCTGGGGATTAAAAATATTATAATGATGGGAGTATTTTCTATAGTCAGAAAATAAAAATAAAATTTTTCTTTTTAAAAGCTATAAATTTATAGTACATTTGCCTTTGAATATAAATTAATTAGCAATTTTGGATGAAATTATTTCTCTTTTTCAATCATGTTTAATGATAATAATCCTTGAAATTATTTTAATTAACTGAGTGAATGTTAAATAAATATTTCTTAATTTATAAAACAAATAAACTCTGTAAAATTGATTATAAAAATATTCATAATAAAACCGTTAGGATTAAAATATCCATATTTTTATAGTTGCGGTGAAAAACTGTATTGGAAAATTTTCCAGAAAATATTGTTTATCCTTAAATAAGCATTCGATATATAATTTTATAATGACAAGTTTAAATTATTCGATCATGTATACTTTAAAATTTTATTTACAAGAATTCAAGACTTTATATGATTCTGCTCTCAAATTTAATAATATATTTTAAGAACAAAAAGTATATAATTAACATTTCATAATAGATAGTCACTCCCTTCATTATATTATATGAGGATGTGTATTTCGATCCTTCCCAGATTACGCTTGAAAGTATCAAGATGCTTCAGTAAAAATTAATAAGTAAAAATTAAATAGTATAGTTCCTCGACCACATCTATAACTACTAACCTTAAAAATCTTTACAAATATAAATAATTTAATTAACTTCTCAGTGTATAGGTAACTACACAGTCTATCCTTACAAGGTAAAATAATATCTTTTAATTAGCTAATAAAGAAAATTATGTTTCCATTTTTTGGTTTCTCATAAATGAGATAGATGAAGATCCTTTGAGTTATAAAACTAAACTTAGCCAATGACTTCAAATAAGCTGTCTCATTTTCAAAAACGTATTCCATCAATCCATTCAGCTTAGCCAATAACTTAGAAGCAAAGTCTATTTCCTCTCTAATCTAAGTACTTTAAAGTGATAAACTGCTTTATAAAATGATTTAAATATTTTATCCGAGGAACTTAAACGAAAAGATTTTACCAGCCATTTCAGCAATCAAAGGAATGTGCTTTGAGATTATTGCTTCCATCTTCTCAACGAATTCATGTCTTTCTTTAATACTTAGCTCTATTTTTTAGTCGTCTTGCTTATTCTCATTTTGAGCATCCACCTAATTAGAAACCTTAGGATCTCTATCTTCAAAAATAATACAAAAGAGATAGTGGTGTCAGTCATGTTAGAGTCTCTCCTCTGTCCATCTTATTATTGCTCGCTTTGGGTTAGCTGAGTTTCCTCTAAATGCTTTAGCACGTCCTGGTATACCAACTGAACCTATCTTTATAGAAGTTTGACCTTCTTACTTAAACTCTTAATAGAGTTTTGATTATCATATTATCCTATCGGCTGAGATATTTGCTAGGTTTCTATCTTAAGTTCTTAGAAAATAGCTTGCTGCTCTTTTAGAAGCTTTCTTGCTCTCAAAGTCTCAACTCTACTCTCGTCATTGAATTGTGTCAGTAGTTAAGAGAATCTTGTAAGGATTTCATCAATTGAAGATTGCAGACACTCAAGAGAAGTCTCTGTGAGATAGTGCTTGTTAATTTTAGAAAAATCTATATCAAGGGATACGGATAGTTTAGAGGAAGAGAAGTCCAAAATCTTAATCATCTCTAATTTGTCTAAGGCATTTTTGTAGCAGACCCTAAATCTCTCAACTAATTTCTTGTATGTAGAGTTAGAGGAGCCATTTATAACTAGAGTAAGATTAGATTGATTGGTCTGCTCTTAATTATCTAATGCTTCTGTTGTTGCTGTATTTTATTCAAGCTAGAAGTCTTTAACCTATGAGTGTAGTTTATTTATCTGATGGCTTTGAGTTTGTATGGTCTTCATGGCTTGATTTAATTGAAGTATTTTTAAAAGCAGAGACTGAGAGAAGCCACGAACTCTGATGATGTCAACGTTGCGAAGATCAGCATGCTCGTCAACTTGAGAAGATGATTCAAGCAGCATCATGAGTTCATAAGATTTCAAAATGTACTTAGAATACTCTTGCACATTATCTGCGCTACTGTTTGAGTCACATATGTGCAAAATAGGTTGCTCAATAAGCATTCTAGACATGGCACTACCAGATTGGAAGTTGTGCTGCAGACCCTAGTCTTTCATAATTTTATACCTTTCTATATATTCATGTACTTGAGTAGGTCAACGAAGGCCCTCCTCTAAATATGCTTCTTGTTTAGCTCCCTCACATTCTTAATTCTATCGAAGATGTCTAGCATGATATATTCAATGCTGAGTGAGTCAGGGTACTTCTGCTCGATGTACTTCCTCTCGAAGAAATTAAGTTACTTTATCACCTGCACTTCACTCTGGAACTGATACTGTCTGGGTACTTTGAAAACTTAAGAGGAGAGAGAATCGTAAGAGGTGCTTCCTTTCTCATTAGCGACTGCCATAAGTTAGGACTCGTCCTTAACGTACTTCTTCCTGCTGCTTGTGAGGATAAGAGAGGCAATATTCTGCATGAGAATCTCCTCTTCGTGGTTAACTGCCTTGTTGAGCTATCTATGTGTCTTGTCAATGTTGTTTTTAACTTGGGCAAATTTCTGCACAGTCCATTTTTTGACATCCATTAGAGTCTTCACTTTGTCCCTGGCCTCTTAGTCAAGTCTTGATATGGTCGAGCTGAGCTTTTGGTGGAATTGAGAGTAGTAGATCACTACAAAGTCAAGAATTTAATAAAAATAAATATGAAGAGCAAGAATGTTGATTAGATGAAGGAGGCGTACCCTCATCTCAGGAGTGATGTTCTTATACTATGCTTTTAGCAAAGGGTACTTCTGTGCCTTTTGCTTTGCTTTGAAGTGATCAAGTAAGATAGACAAGAACTTCATCCTTGCCTGGAACTATCCAAGCGAGCTGTCTCTAATGAACAAGTCCAACAACTCGAATATCTTCAGCTCTGCCTCATATTTTTAAGAATCTGCAGTTTGCTTTCTTGGAAGTAGGTTCCTTCTTATAAAGCTGTTTGTCAAACACTTGCAATAATAAAGTACTTTACATTTAATTTGCCTCTCAAGGGTATGAGCAAGTCTTATGAAATTTTCAAAGTCTTCCTTGATCATCTTGTTCTTCTTCCAGGTGAGGAGGTTGCTCCAAGATAGGATTTGTATCTTGCGGTATCTAATTATGAGTTGCTTCATCAGCATTATTTCAGCTTCTAAGGAGTTACCCACACTTTTACTTGCATATACCTCCCATTCCTCCAGTTTGTTGATGATGAGCTCAAGTCCAGTTAGGACTTTCATAACTGGGGTGATCTTGGGCCTGCACTCTGTGATTATCAAGTTTGCCAAGAACATAGCATCGTTCAGGATTGGACTTTCCCACTGTTCAATTTAAACAACTATCATTTGCCAAATCAAGTTTAGCTTATAGATTGGAGGATGTCTCTGATTTTAGAGATAAGCTGAGACAGAGGTTGGTATACAAGTCTAGTCTCTGTCGAAAGAGGATCGTGATAGAAGTTGTAGGACTGAGAGAGACTCACATCGCTCACATTCATTATGCTAGATAGTTAATGGGCTGTGAGGTCTTCTCTTAGGTAGTTCCCTGCATCTTGTAAATAAGCAAGTTCCTGTTCCTCTAGTTATGCTCTGAATTCTGAGAGTGAAGCATCCTAGTAGAAAGATACACTATAGCTTAAACCTTATTTTTAAGATTAAAGGACCTTGAGTCTTAGCTTGACGAAGGATTTCTTGTATTAAACTGACTAAGAATCATCAAGGCAGAGTAATTCAGTTAGCATAGAACCACTCTTAATCTCCTGCTTCTGTTTCTTATTTGTGATTGGGTCTCTTTTTACTTCAGCCTATCCGGTGTAGAGTGATTTCTGGAATTCATCAAAGTAAGGAGGGGAAGTTAGCTTCGATCTCCAACTGAGCCTCTTTCTCCATCTTTTCCTTGTCCTCCTTCGTCCTTTCATCCATTGCTTTATTGTTCTCCATGATGTCTTACACCTTCATTTTAAACGGTCAATTAAACCAAATCCTCATCTCCGACATCAAAAAACTTTTTTAAATCATTGATGAGTTTAGTAGATAAGTGCTTCTGCATCGTCCATCTACTGTTCTTATCTCATCTTCTTCGCGATTTCCCTCCTTACGAAATGCTCAAGAATGAAGGCACTTAGATCCTTTTCTATCACTGAGCCTCCAAGACCTTAGTTTATACTCGCCTAAGTTACTTTAGCCTTGGGTGCTTTAATTGCTGACTTCAAGATGTCAGACTTGTCACCACCTTAACTCAGTAGTCGCTTAAGTTTAAGAAGATATTTCAAAGATTACTCGTACAGTAAAAATATCGCATTCTTATTAAAGTAATGAGGAGTGGGATGACTAGCTGAGAGCAGAACTATTTTACTTGAGATAGAATCTTAATTATTAGATTTTATAGTTATAGTGCAGTGCATATTTACTAGTATTAGGGTTAGCGTTCTGAGAGAAATTAAGAAGGGTGCTCTGAAGGTTTAGAACTTGCACATTAGAAGTACGCTAGGTCAAGTAAGCAAGAACATTCTTCGAAATAGTGTGGAGAGTTAGTAGATAGAGACTGATTAGGTGATTAAACGATACAAAGAAGCTTTCAAAGGCTTTAATGAGCATATTACCTGCTACCTTCATCTGTCTGTGAATTTTACTGAATAACGAGGTGTCTCTAAGCTTATCTAAAATTCCAAATAAATCTGAGCTTTAATCCACAGATAGAGCCACTTAGATGTCTCTTGTAAAGTAAAGAAGGGATTTCAAGAGCTAGGAGGCTTCGTTATCAGGTTTAACTTTTGAGAGCTGCTCGATGGTTGTCTGTAACTAATCTTAAAAATACTTTCATACTAAGATATAGAGTGTAAAATTCCATCAGTCTAACTTGCTGCTTCAATTTCACATCGTAAGTGGTATAGAAGGAACTGATAATGGGAATGATGGTGATGCTCTTCCATGTGTTTGAGTTTCTCTAGTCTGAAGAGTTCTAAAGGAATGATGAATAAGGTCTCAAGAAGCTCTTTTACATCAAGTGACTGTAAAACTAAGAGAGAATCCTAAAGTTCATCAAGAGCAAAGTCAAATTGAAAAATGGGCTTTACATTTATTAATACTTTCTCTGATATGAGTGGAAGTGATTTGAGAGCAGTTCAATAAAAGACATCTTACCACTTCCCTCTTCTCCCATAATAACGAAGTGTTGGAATATTTCCTCATTCATTGACTTAAGTACTCTGTCTACTCTTTCTTTCAAATAACCAGTCATTATCTTGCTCTCGTGCTCCTGTTGGTCTTCATTGGATATGTCTGCTATCTTCAAAGCTCCAAACATCTTGTCATAATGAGGCAGCTTCAAGGCTTCTTCCTGTTTATTGAGGGTCAAAGAAGAGACATATGCTAGCATCGACTCAGACATCAATATCTCAAGTGACTATTAAGTTTCTTTATCTGGACTTATAAGATGTCTCAGAACTGCTGCGAGAAAGGCTGCTTTCTTTGCGTCCTATAAATAAATAAACTTCCTCACTATACTCAGATTCCTGGTAGTTTCTTGGGTGGAAGAAGCTAGCAACATTCCAAACCTTCATGAAATATGGCTGAGCTTCAAACATTCGATAGGCATTTTCCAATAACTCTCTCCTTAAAGCAGAACTGTCTTAATCTAACTGAGTTAGTTGGGTAAATGGGCTGTAACTAAATTTCTTCAATAGATCACAATAGTGCTGCATGATATCGAAGTTAGACTCATTGGTGTACTATAGTAGCAAAGAGAAGAGAGTGTCTATTTAATGCGATCCGTGATCTTCATTTTGTAATTGATTGCGATGCATAATTGCCAGGTTTTCTATTAAAGACCCAATGAAAGGATTTAGAACTCTCAAATTATCAACTTTCTCAGATATTGCTACCTGCTAATTTGTTAGTATACTACTCAATACCTAGATAGAATGATTAGAAAGGAGATTATCTTAATAGTTAAGAGGAATAATTTGATATTGAAAATGATCTTACTTGAATAAGTTTGTCAAAGTCAGTCTTTTTCATATTAACTCTACTCATTTCATCATCTATGTTTTGAGTGTAATCATATATCGTGTTTTTCAAAATATTTGCTTGCTTTTTATCTAGTAGGCTGTCTGTTTAGAGATGGGATGCCCACTTTAGCAAATACTTTAGTCGGGAGATGAAACCATCACCTCCCTCAATTATCACTTATTAGTTTGCGCTTGTCATGATAATACTGCTTATCTGCAATTTACTGTTTAATAATTAATAGTAAGTCTCTCAAATAAACTCAATCAATTTATCTCTCTGCAATTTACCAAGTTAGAAAGAATTAATTCACATCTGGGATTCCAAATATAAAATGGTAATCATGATATCAATTCCTCAAAGATGCTTAGTAATCAATTCATTTAGCTTTTTAAGATTTACAGTCTTTATAAAGAACTTAGACTTTAGGATTTAAGAGTAACGATTGTGGAATTAAGATTGAGTGAATAACTTATCCTCGGATTATAAATTTATAAAAGAATTAATGTTTTCTTCCTCAGATCTAATCATCCTTTGAGAGTGATTTAAATAAGTTGCGCCCTCTGTTCATTCAAAGGGAATATATATTTTGGTCAGTGTTGATTTCCGGAGTTGAGGAGGCTCAGAAGAGTTCTATAGCCACAAGTTGAGGATTATTTGAGGCAGATTCTTCCTCCTGGGCAATCACTGTCTTGCTTGCATTTGCCATTAACCAATGCAAAGCTCTGAACATCCTCAGTTTCAACAATCAAAATTATATTACTTTGAAGTTTGATGAGAAGAGACCTTGACGGTGGTCTCAAGCGTTTGAGCGGGAAGATCCTGACCAGCCTGCATGATGTCAGAAAAAATGTCATTGAGATCAGATTCATACTGAGTCCACTCATCAAGTAGGCTCTAGTCTTGCTATTGATGAAGAGCCAGGTATCTGAAAGCGCATTTGCCCAAGAGGCACACCTTTCCTCCCACACATTGACTTAATCTAATAAAATATTATTGTCAATGACTGTTTGAGGTACATTTAGCAACTCCTTGCAAAAGAGTAAGAACTTCTTCCCTTCTCTGTGGGCAAGTGGATTCATTCTCAAAATTTTTAAATTTCTTAACTTTAAATCTCTCCTTGAGTTCATGCACGTATTTCTTGGCAGCGTCTTCTCCTTTCTCTTCAAAGAGAGCAACAGTCAGAAGCTAAAATAACAAATTACACTTAGCTTGCAGTAGCCAGCAATACATTTAAGTCCTTTCTGGAGGCCATTAGCTCTGCAATCAATATCACTCCTGCACTTTGTAAGAGCAAGTGACTGCAGATTGCCGAAGGGGAAATAAGGAGAAATGTTGTCGATATTTGAGACTGTCTCTCCTATGACGTGTTGAGTATCAGGAATGGACTCTGGTAAGTAGTACTTAATGAAATCAGGGTCCACAAACTACAACAAGATACGGTTGTTTTATCAGAATCTGAGATAGATGATATCAGAACTTAGGTGAAGTCATGGAAATTACATAATTCATCTTATAATATGATATTGAAATGCTAAAGGTTTTAGGCTTCTAAGAGAGGGATGCTTGGAAATTTTAGAGTCTTATAATTTTTTTGATAGTAAGATATTATCTAGATATCTAATATCCCTTCGCTAAGAGGATTTTATAAGTATGGATATTCAATCTGTAGGAATAGTTTTGACTTACCTATTCGCAAGAGTTAGCGAGACAGACTTCTGTGACGCCGGAGCAGTCATTATCGAATACGCAAAAGTCTCCTCCTCTTGCATTTGTGACTGAAACAAATCCAATCAAAGCTAGTGCAGCAATGGATATCTTCTTTAGCGAGGTCTTCATTCAATTTCTTTTTAATTATTTAGTGTAAATTAGCAGTATAATTAATTTTAAGATTTGTGTAAATCTTAGTTTGGAATAAAATTATATTAAATTCAACTTTTTTAGTTAAATATATTTCCTAGCCATCACTTTTCCAAAAATCATCTGCATACTTCTCTTGAATAATTTGTATATTTATTTGATAGGGTCTAAAATTAGAAGGCGATAATCTTGCAAACTTTGCTCTTGACATTTAAATTTCTTTTCAGGGAAATGAATTTGAAATAGTTTTAGGAAAAACTTAAGATATATTTTATGCTGTAACAAAATTTAGAATATTATGGAGGGAATGAGAAAGATTTTGAATAATTCATATGCAATCAATTCTCATCGTTTATATCACAATAGCAAGTGGTTGCTTATTCATTTACAATTAAATATGTATTACATTATTTAGAAAGGAGAAGAACTTTTAGAAAATCATTAATTTAAAGTTAGCTTCCCATAATAAACTTAACTATTTACATAAATAAAAACTTTAAGCATAAATTTTTTTTAACTATGATTATATAATAGGAGCTCATATTTATCATTACTGTGACAAATTAAATTGCAATATCCAATGGCATTATATTTATAGCCAAAATTATTTATTTAAAAATAATCATTTATAAATTCAATATTTTTACTCTTCAATATAAAAGGACCCTTGGATTTCGTTAATCTGAAGCAATTTTCATTCTCCATTTATATCTACAGTTTTATTATACTCAATTTAAAATAATATTATTGAACAGTAAGGATTTAAATTTTTGAAAGCAATATTTATTTTGAGTGAGGCAGTCTCCAGGAGATTTTGTGTCTTTCTCTCTGACTTTATCTCTCTTTCTAAGCTGAGATCAGTCAGTTTCATATTTAAAGACATAGAATCACTAAGGGAGGCCTACTACTTTATTATAACGTTATTTTGGCCCAATCATCAAGCAGCTTATTGTTTTTATTTCTATTATATTTTCTCGATTAATCAGAGGCGCTACTTGCTATAGTACTTATAGATTATAAGTAATAAAATATATTAGCTATAGTAACTGGCATCTATTTCACTAGTTTACTCACAATCTTGAATAAATACAATTTTAATTAAATCTAATGAATTTAGGGAGCGCGTCTGCTAGTTTTGATTTGTTAATGCTTAGTTTTATACTCTTTGAGAGTTAACTCCAAATTTTTAAGAAATTTTTCCCAGTCCCTGTGTGGTGGGAAATCCCCTCGCAGCTTCGAAAACATCAAGATTCAAATAAAAAATAAAAAGTTAATCTTAATGAGAGTGCGTATTAGATTCCGTCTCTCTGAATCTCCTTCTAGAGTGTTTGGAGGTTGAGAGAAGAGGCAAGTAGTTGCTCAAATTTTTGTTAGTCATCAACTCCTTAAAGCCTCTCCAGGAATTAGTTTGAGGGCTCAAATACTGTAATGTCGAACCTCCTGGTTGGTTAACTGTCAACGTTTATTATTATCCGCACTCTATCCTTCACCTATCTGCACCCAGATATCTTCTTCACGACTCAAAAATTTAAAAATATCCATGCAGAATACATATAATTCTTCTCTTAGCAAAGAAAATATTAATTATTTATGTAGACTGCAGCTGCTAGTTTGTCGAATCCTTTGGTGCAGCAATGTTAGATGTAGAGAATGTAAATGGACTTTTGTGGACTAGAGGGTCTTAGACACTGAGTGGCGTTTATCTATCCCATCCTAATTATACTAAACTTATTTCATTAACCACTTGCAAGAAAAAGCAACTATGATTAAGTTTAATTATCTTTGACAAGTGAAAGAGTATTAAAAATTATAAACTATAAACTTGAAAAGTCAACTAGTGAGATATATTGATTTATACTCTTTTATAATTTAAACTGGCTTTGATTTTAACCTGCACCAAACTAATTTATCTCACTCACTACCCTCATATCTTTATCACTACTTCTCTCTATATTTACTACTTTTGTTATATATCCTATTCACTCATATTTTCACCTCTAAATATTAAAGTGAGAAGGGGATCATATCAGAGACAGAGTAGCCAAAAAACGAAGCACGAGAACCCGTATATAGTGGTCACTCTTGAGGAAACATTTGACTCGAAGAATCTTGTGGGAACTTATGTATGTAACGAGTCTGGAGAATTCGTATTTAAGAAGGGACCTCTTACGGTAGCAGCTGAGGAGGGCTATGGCTAAATTTAATTTTATAATTTCTAAATGGCTTGTTCTGAGAAACATAGAGAAAATACCATCTGATTTGCTAACATTTTTACTTCCTCTTGTCCAGAATAATGAGCTCCAAGTAAGTTCAGAGTTCAAGATTGTCCCAAAGTTAGGCTTCAGAATATTTGCCCTTTGATAGCAAAGTATATGAAATATTTGATTATTTAAAGAGGTAGTAGTAATGCTGGTTTCAGCCATCATGAAGACATAAAGCCTTTCTTGTCCCACTTAGTCGAAGTCTCGCTTGAAAAAATTCAAGGAAGGGAGGACTTCGCACATATTCTTAGGCTCTCTTTTCCACTTCTTTACAAGCTTCAGCATCTCCGAATGTGCTATTTGCATCGATTGAGTTTCTCAATCTTCGACTTAATAACCAACTAAAGCATCAGTTATTGGACCATAAGCAATTCTCAATCCGCTAAGTTTTCAAGTTCTTTAAGAGAGTAGAGATCTTCCTTTCTAAAAACTTTAAGGAAAATGATTTTCCCTCAACTGACTCTGATGAGTAAAACTTCTTCTTAGCCTCTGATTGTAAGCGAGTGATCATCGAAGAGTGTGCAGATATATACCTTGGATATATGTACGATAAGCTACTCAAGGCAATCTTCATTTGTATTTATTAATTTTCTGAGGCTAAGCTGATTGAGGAATTAGTGACTGAAGTTTGGAATCAACAAAAGACAGACAAATCTTAGCTGGATCCTTAGTCAGTTTCAGATTATATCATGAACCATAATAGAGAATATTAGGTCAGCCAGAAGTCCTGCTATTTTGGAAGGACCTCAGCAATCTAAGTTACCCAAGCTTTAAAATTTATATATTGTAAGCCTGAGGATGAAGAAATGGAGGAAGATCAAAATTAAAAACAGCAAAAGGGTTTTAAAGCAGAGAAAGTTCGTTTACACAGCGGCCACTCTTAGAACCCTCTCGAGCAGATTCTAGCAACTATTAATCATAATGAAGCTACTCTTTTAGTTGGAGAGACAGGTACAGGAAAGACAACCCTCAAGTACAGCAGATTGCTAAAATTTTAGGAAAGAAGATACATGTCTTTAACATGAATTAGAACACTGATTCTGCAGATCTTTTGGGTGGATTCAAGCCAGTTGATCTGAAGTTCCTACTCAGACCTATCTATGAACGATTCCTTTCAGTTTTCAAGTCTCTTTTTAAGAGTGATAAAAATCAGAAGTTCTTAGACTTAATCCAAAAATGCTATGAGGAGAATAGAGTCAAAGACTTTATCCAGTGTCTCAATCATGGAATGATTTCAATTTAAGGCTCTAAGTAGAAGAAAAACTATGCAGCTGACATCGAATACCTGAATCAATAGGTGAAAGAGGTTTCTAAGCGTTAAGCTAAGCTAGAATCTGGAGGCGGCTTCATTTTCCAATTCATTGAAGGAACTCTCATTCAAGAGCATTAAAAATGGAGAGTGGGTTTTGTTAGATGAAATAAACTTGGCTAGTGAATAGGTTTTGAATAGAGTTGCTACTCTAGTTGAGGGTGACTACATTTTACTTAATGAAAGAGCAGATATCGTAGAGACAAAGCGCCACCCAGAGTTTAGAATTTTCATGTGCATGAATCCTCCCTATACTTCAGCTGGAAAGAAGCAACTACCTTGGAGCTTGAGATCTAAGCTTACTGAAATATATGTCCCTGAATTATAATTCCTGATATATTAACAATTTCTCATTTTATATGAACTTGACAATCAGAATGACTTATGGAATATCATCAATCAAAATTGCTCAACTTAAGTTTAAGAGGGATAAAAAAGAACAATCTTGGAGTTCTATATGAGAGTGAGAGAGCAAGTTTTCAAGCAGACTAAGAGAGGAAACATCGGTTTGAGAAATTTAACTAGAGCACTTTAATACATGAAATCCTCAATTTAGTTGAGATATCCAGTACTTAAAGCCATTTATGACTCGCTTTATACTTGCTTTGCCAGTCATCTTGAGCCGAGTTTGTAAAGTTATATTCAAAGCTTAATTCTTGGATTATTCCAAATTAAATCATTACCAGAGCTGTCTGTATCAAGCTGAGGAGAAGATCTCAGATAAGTATGCTTACATCGAGCAGTTTGTTATTCTTTTAATAATTTTTTAAATATTCCTAAGGGCCAGTTCAAGCCAGAGCATTTCGATGAAAAGGACTTTGTTACTACGAACACTTTCAAGAAACTTTTGAAGCAACTAGCCTCAGTTGTTGCAGTGACAGACTATGCAGTGATTTTGCAAGGTCCAACATCAGCTGGCAAGACCTCAACTGTGCAATACTTGGCTAACATTACTAACAACAAAGTAATTCGAATCAACAATCATATGCACACGGATATTTAAGAGTACTTGGGCTCATACGTTCCTGATAAAGAAGGAGGTGGAAAGTTAGTATTTTAAGAAGGAGTACTTGTAGAAGCTGTAAGATAAGGATACTGGGTCATATTAGATGAGCTGAATTTAGGCACCCTCGGAAGTTTTAGAAGCCCTTAATAGACTCTTAGACGATAATAGAGAGCTCTTTATTGTTGAGACCTAAAAGGTTGTAAAGGCTCATCCTAACTTTAGAATATTCGCTACATAAAACCCAACTGAAGGCTATGGAGGAAGAAAGGAGTTATCTGAAGCTTTCAAGAACAGATTCATCCTTATAAATGTGAGCGAAGTACCTAAAGATGAGCTAGAGTTAATTCTCATTCACAAGTGCTCGATGCCTCAGACAAGAGCAAAGCTCATGGTAGAAGTTATGGAAAGTCTTCAAATTTACAGATCTCAGGGAAGCGTATTCAGTGGAAAGGACTTCAACAATCACTGTCAGAGATTTATTGAAGTGGGCCAATAGACTGCTTAAGCTCCAATCTGTGAGCTCTCAAGATTTGGCTCTGGAAGGATTCTTAGTTCTAGGAGAGAGATCTAGAAATGAACAAGATAAGCTCTTCATTAAGTAAACTATAGAAAGAGTGGTCAAAACTAAGATTGAGGAGAGGAAATATTACGAAGAGTATTTCAGAAAGCACTTAAAGTCAAGCTTCGATAGTACTCCTGCTGAACTTAATCTTCCAAAGCTTATTCAGTCATAATAGCTCAAAAGGCTTGCAGTGCTTATGCACAAATGCTTAATGAACTAAGAGCCAGTTCTTTTAGTAGGAGAGACTGGAGTCGGTAAAACTACACTTGTTAGATATTTGCTGCATTAAATAAGCAAACCTTATATTCAATAAATTGTCACTAGAACACAGAGACTTCAGATTTTATTGGTTGCATGAGAACTAGAAAAAATCTCAAGTAGATATAGGACTAGTTCTAATCTCAGCTCACTCAACTGTAAAGTTTACTTTCTCCTCTGAATATGGAATAAAATGTATAAATTTATCTGAACATAAACCTAAATAACTCCTACAAAGAAGTTCTTAAATTAAAGAAGTCAGAAACCTATAAGCAGCTCTCCCCTGAGATTCAGGCTATAGTTAAAACTCTCAAATCTTTAAGAGATGATCTAGAATGCATTTTTGAATGGCATGATGGAATCTTAGTAGAGTCAATGCAGACTGGAGGGCTTTTACTTATAGATGAAATCTCCTTAGCAAACGATTCAGTGCTTGAACGCCTTAATTCTGTCTTCGAAGCTGATAGAACTCTAGTTCTCTCTGAAAAGTCTAGTAAGGAGGCAATAAAGATTAAAGGAGCTGCTGGTTTCAATATGGTTGCCACTATGAACCCCTCGGGTGATTTTGGAAAGAAGGAATTAAGTCCTGCACTTAGAAATAGAATGACCGAGGTTTGGGTCGAATCCTATTTCTTGTAAACTGAATTAGTGGAACTCTACAAGCAAGGCTAATAGAGGAATAGCTCAGACTATCCACTTTTCAAAGATATAAGTGACTCTATTGATCTCTACTTAATCATAAAAGAAACTGCCTTTGATAAGTTGATGTTACTCATATAAGATAAAACTCTTGTAGAAAAGCTTTCAGTTTCAATCTTTAATTTCATTGGCTTCATAAATTTCACACTTGCAGCCAAGCACTTCTCACTTTAAAGAAAGCTCTGAGTATCAGAGACATACTTAATATCCTTGATTTCATAAAAGTCACTCTATCTAAGAAAATATTCTCAGCTGATAAATCCTCTTAAAAGACAGCACATAAAGGAAAGAAAGCAGGACAAGCCAATAAAGGAGATCAAATCAGAGAAAGTGTTGAAGCATTTAGAAATGCTATCTAGCTAGTCATAATTGACGGTCTCTGCTTGGGAATAGATGTTGCCGGAGATAAGTAAAAGAGAGAGATCATAGAGGCTTGCGAATCTTACCTTTCTCAAATTGAATTAGAAAATTTCAATGTAAAGCCAGTGCAAGATGAGATAGCATTTAAAGATCAAAAGGATTTGATAAGTGTAGGAGCTTTTTCAATTGATAAAACTCAAAATGCGATTTAAGGAAAAGGTAGCTATGCTTTTGATGCTGAGACCACTAAAGTCAATCTCTTAAAGCTTTTGAGAGCCTACTAATTAAGCAAGCCTATTTTAATTGAAGGTCCTCCAGGAGTAGGAAAGACTAGTTTAATTGAAAACTTAGCCAAAGTATCTGGAAGAAAGCTAGTGAGAGTGAATTTATCAGAGTAAACTGATATGATGGACTTGCTTGGAAGTGAGTATCCAGTCTCTACTTCTCATAATGCTAATCTAAAATAAGAAGTAGAAGAAGAGAAAATGACAGACATAAGCAATGAGCAAGCTAAAACTTCTTCTCAAGATGATGATGACGATGACATTCGCTTCCACTGGTGTGATGGAGTACTTCTTAAGCTTTAAAAGAAGGAAGTTGGTTCCTTATTGATGAGATGAATCTTGCTCAGCAGTCTGTGCTCGAAGGTTTGAATGCCTTACTTGATCACAGAAGAACTGTCTACATTCCTGAGCTTAATTAAGAATTCGTCTGCCACCCAGACTTCTTTGTCTTTGCTTGCTAGAATCCTAGCCAGAGCACTTCAAGCGTAGGAGGCAGAAAGACTTTGCCCAAGTCTTTCTTAAACAGATTCAACAAAATCTATCTCGAAGAACTCACTTAAAATGATTATGAGGTTATTATCAAAAGACAGTTGGAGTTGAAACATATTCTTAATTCATTACGTTTTTGAAAGGCTCTGAGGACGATATAGATGTGGAGAAACTCTTGAATCTATCTCACTAAATTGAGATTCTAATAAAACTAGACAATAACATGTACTAAGATGAGGGAGCAGTAAACATGAGAGATCTCTCAAGATTCATGCATCTCTATAGACAATTCAGATACTCTGAGGGAAATACCCATGATAACTCCCTCTATCATGCATTTTATTTTTAATCATGCCTTCTAGATTTGTTACCTACAGAGACTCAGCTAAAGAAGCATCAAGAAGCTATCACATTACTCAGATAGAGTGGTTTAGTCTTGAATAGGGAAAGCCTTGTGCAGCAAAGTGCTGTTATGGTTAGAGTATCAGACGACCACGGAATGCTCTTCCAAAGCTAAGTTAAATAGACCTAATTGATTCACAGTCACGATCTTCTCACAAGGATCTTAGCTATTTTTAATCCAAGTATATTTTAGCAAATAGTGAGCAAGATATACTCAACCTTAAAGGTCCTCATTCATAATATATTAGCTCCTAATAAAGAAATTAATTACTTATTATTGATTCTCTGTCTCTCTAATACTTGGTTGACTGATACTTATTTGTATTTCATGCTTATATTGACTGCTTGAACACTGACATCCCAATACTCATTCAGACTAATAACCCCTAGAGGTTCATTCAAAACCTTCAAACTCTCTCAGTTCTTGCAGGCTATTCACTCAATCGGTTACTTCTAAACGAGAAATCTGACACCTCTCAGCTCTTAGGATGCTTTGAGCAAACCTCCCAAAACAACCTCAACAGATTCCTCGAGCATCATATTTACTCCAACTACCAATCTTTGAAACTATTTTAATCTGAGCTTAAGCATGAAATCCTAGATCTACAACACTAACTTTAGAGTGCAAAGAAAGAGAAGGAGCAAGTCAGCTTACTTTAAAACTTCATAAACACTCACTAAGTCTTGCAAGAGCCCTCTCTACTCCATAAATTCCATCATCTTGTCAAGCAGTTGAAGAAAGCAGCTAGCAGATTCGAATGGGTCGATTCTATTCTACTAAGAGCCATAGAGCAAGGAGAGTGGGTGGTCTTTGAGAACGCTAATCTCTGCAACCCTTCAATTATTTTATGAATACTAGACAGACTGAATCCCCTCCTTGAAGAAGGTAATCAGTTTTTGACTATCAATGAGCAGGGTTTGGTAGAGGGTGATCAAATTAGACTAGTAAAAGCTCATAAGAACTTCAGAAGCATCTTCGTGGTCTCTCATCATACAAGTGTCGACCAAGGCAAAGATGTCTCAAGAGCTCTAAAGAATAGGTGTCTACAACTTAAGGTTTACTACGCAGATGAACCTGAGAGTGAGATAGCTTAAATTCACGATAAGAAGAGCTTTGATAACCTAGACACTCAGATGAAAGCTTGATATAGCTCCATATATAACTTACCAAGAAAGAAAAGCAGTTGAGCTACAAGAGCAGGACAGTTAAATTATTGAAGGACTAGGGAAGAGGAAAGATAGAAATGAGAACATCTCAAGTCTCAAGTAAATACTCAAATACTCTTATGAGCAACTAACTGCTCAAGCTTCTCAATCAATTCTAGACGATAAAGAGAAAGGGTTCTTTAAAGCATACTTGAGCTATCTCAGCACCAGTTTTAGAAAGCAATATTCTATCATTAGATAGAGGATTCTTTCAAAATACTCTAGTGATTAGTACGCC
Source organism: Tetmemena sp. SeJ-2015 (assembly GCA_027382625.1). Classification (NCBI taxonomy): domain Eukaryota; phylum Ciliophora; class Spirotrichea; order Sporadotrichida; family Oxytrichidae; genus Tetmemena; species Tetmemena sp. SeJ-2015. The sequence goes on along the minus strand of JAJKFJ010022279.1, from coordinate 62,760 downwards.
TCAAGGATAAGCGAAGATCAATTGCTTGAGGAAGGATGGTTGCAATTCATCTCTACGCAAATTAGCCTAAAGAAGGAGAAGATCTAGAATTTCTTTAAGTTCAATAGAGTGTCTTTCCTAAATAAATCTGCTCAGCAGTTCGTGCTATAGGCTATTCAAGTTGATATAAGAGTGGATACTTTGAACCCATCTCAGATAACTTATCTGATACTCTTGAGCTAGCTTTTAAGAGCTCTTAAACTGAAAGACTTGAGTCTCGTGAATTACTCTAACTTCTATTTGCTTTCTTAGAGTTAAAGCAGTCAAAGTTAGTCTATTCTAGCCTCACTCACAAACTTACTTCAGCACTCAGAGGATACTCACATATTCGACTTAATCTCAAAATATTCAGCCTCTGAACAACACTTAAGCACACAGCTTCTCAAACTTAAGAACTATGGCTCTAATCCTATCTCAATACCTAATGCGAAGCTACTCAAACAAGTGAGGGATTCTATATACGAAATCAATTAAATGCCCTTGAAAGTGTGTGTAATAGACCTATTCAACAAATCTCAGCATCTGAACAGAGTCCATATCAAAACTCTGATGAACAGTTTCTAAGTGATAATCATGGATGATGATAAACAATTCTTAAAGTTTGATTCACCTGGTGATAGGTATGATCTCTATATGATTTAGGAAAAGATAGACTCACCTTACATGGTATTGATTCCTAATGACCAGTCTAAGATTCTTTTATCTCAGAGTGGCTCTCTTTATGATTCTCTTAACTTCCTAAAAGATGCAGTTAAAATCCACAAGCAAAGAGCAAGCGATGATGGAAATAGAGCAAGCTTAGTTAAGTTTGGCAGAATAAGTGATGTGCTCAAAAGACACTCTAGACTTCCATCCTTGACAGGAACACTTTCAAACGGTTCAATTGAAAGCCATCTCATTACTCAGCTTTCTCTGAGCAGCTTAGAGGAGTGGCACTACTTATTTTTAATATACGCGGATTAGAGTAGCTAGACTCAGATCCTGCAAAGCATCTTGGAAAGTGAAAACAGAGTAAACCTAAGAGACTTGCCTGCTCACTTCCTTTGCAACTCAACACTGCAGAGAGCAATTTAAAAGTTGCTAAAGTCACACTATTAGAAATACATCAATTAATTTTATGATTTGAAATAGGAAACGAGAGTGGAGGATAGAGTTAAGTTCAGGGACATCGTGCTGAATGATTCAAGAGTTAGCCAGGAGGTTAAAAACTCATTGCTAGATGAGGAGAGTGAGCTTTTCAAGGTTCTTTTTGAAAAGAAATAGGCTCTAAAATTGTAAATATTGACATATCTGAAGTTTTTGTTTCATTTATGAGGGATTCTGTGGTCAGGATGATAAGGAAGACGACAAGGACCAGCAAGAGTAAGATGATGACGATAAGTACTTCGAGTAAGATTTAATTTTAAGATGGTTGTGGAATGGGAGACGGTCAAGGAGGAGAGCAAAATGTGTCTATAATAATTTTGCATATTAAAGTATTAATAATTTGGTTGTAACTAGATTGAGCATGAGGAGCAGTTGGAAGGTTTGAAGAACTACGAGTCAGATGAGGAGTAGAAGCAGGAGGAGAAGAAGGAAGAGAAAAATCAAAATGAGGAGCAAGAAGGCGAGAACAACGACTTTGAAATGAAAAATGACTTCGAAGGTGATTTGGAAGATGTGCCTGACTAGCAAGAAGAGGAGGACAAAGATGAAGAAGACAAGGAGAGCGATGAGGATGATGCCATGGACGAAGTTGACGACCTGCTAGACAACCAGCTCTGGAACCAGAATATGGAGGACCTGGAAGAGGATGAGCAAGAGGATAACAAGAATGAGGAAAAGGAAGAGTTGGACTTGGGTGAGAGGAACCTAGACAAGGAGAACTAGCTTAAGAATTAAGACAAGGAGCTCAAGGCAGGTGATAGAGACAAGCAAGAGCGTGATTAGTCAAGCATCTTTTGAATTTTATTGTGAAGAAGGAGAGGGTGAGCAAGATAAGAACAACCCTGAGCACCAGGAGGACGAGGAGATGGTGGACGAGAACCAAGAGGCAGACGAAGACTAGTAACTTCCTGAAAGTGAAGAGGAGAAGGAAGAAGTGCCTTTGGATAGAGATGAAAATGTCGTAGAAGACTAGCCTCCACAAGAGTAACCACTAGAAGAGGGTATGGAAGATGTTGAGAGCTAGGACTCAAATCCCGAAGGATAAGGAGAAGAAGAGAACAAGGGCCAAGAGTAAGAGGATGATGAGAACATGGAAGGCTTTGAAGATTAGCACGACGACTAGGATATAAATGATAATGAGCACGAGTAGGATGAGAACAACTAATAGGAGGATGGCGAGGAAGAGTACAAGAGAGACTTCAACCAATAAACGTGAAACTATGAAATAAACTATGGCTTATATCTCAGTATGTTTAAGTGCTTGACAACGATCAAATCCAGTAGAACGACTAAGAGAACTAGAAGCAGCAGGAGCAAGAGTAATCCAACCTGAAGCGTTAGCAGAAGACTTCGCAAAATCAGAATCAGCAGTAAAATAAGAACAAGGAAAACTAGCAATCCTAGGCATAGGAGCTAGATCAGCAGACTCAGTTCGATGTCAACGGCTCAGACATCCTCTACTAACTTGCTCAGCGCATGCATCAGCAACAATAGCAAAAGCAGTAGCAGCAAGAGCAAACTGACAAGAAGTAAGAGCAGGCTGACAAGGACAAGCAGCAAGTAGACCAACCAAGGATGGCTCAACCAACTGAGGAACAGAAGTAGCAGCAGTAATAGCAGTAAGACTCTTAAGAGCAGTAGTAAGATGGATAAGCCATGGAATATGAGTTCGATGACTAAGCTGAGTAAATGCAAGGCAAGCTTGCTACTGATAAGGTTGAAGATAGCTTTGTTAAAGACTTAGAAAGAGGGTGAAGATGAAAAGATGCAGGTAGACGAGGAAAATAAATAATGCTCAAGATCAATAAGATCAAGACATGAACGAAGACATCTAGCAGACTGAGTAGCAAATCCTCAACAAGAGCATGAAGCAAGCCGTTGAAAAGGAGAGTGACATCGTTGATGAAGAAAGCAAAGCTAAAGCAAGGGATTAGATGCTCACATCCCAAGAGCCTATAAATGAAGAGGACTTAATTGAAAATTACCAAGAGTACCTCAAGCAAAAGATGACTGGAAATGAGGCTGAAATGGAGGATGAGAGATAGAACAATCAGTTGAATTAGAATACTAACTTCACCTATGATTTAGAGAAGTTCGACTACTCTTTCCAAAAGCAAATCATGAGAGAACTCTTCTCATCTTGGATGCAAGATAGTGACCTCCATCGCTAGTCACTTGAACTTCTAAACTAATTCAAGCAGCAAACAGTCAACTCTTCATCTTCTCTTTGTCGAACAACTTAGAATAGTGCTCGAGCCATAGCTGTCTCAATCTTTGCAAGGAGACTACAAAACTGGAAAGAGACTGAATATGAAGAAGGTAATTTCCTTTATTGCCTCTCATTATCGCAACGATAAGATCTGGTTGAGGAGAACTATGCCAAGCAAGAGAGATTACAAGATTTTGATAGCTATAGACGACTCCCTTTCTATGAAAGAGAACAATCTAGGGTTCTTCAGTTTGGAGTCTCTTGTAACGATTACTGAGGCTCTTAACAGACTAGAAGTTGGCAAGGTGGCAGTTGCAGGTATTCGAGAGCGACTCGATCTCTTCCAGTCTTTCGAAGATGGCTACTCAAACGAGCGTACTGCATTTATTCTTTCTCAATTCAACTTCAATTACTCAGCCCCCAAGAGTGCAGATTATGCGATGGCTAACTTTGTGAGAGATACAAATCAACTCCTTGATTCTCAAAACTCAGGAGCTGGAGATGCTATGAACTGCCCCTTCGTCATCGTGCTATCAGATGGCAGATTCAACAAAAACAACGTTAGACCCTATTTAGCTGAGGCAAGAGAAAAGAAGTACCTCTACATCTTTGTGATTTTGGATTCACTCAACCCATAAAAGGAATCAACTGGATTCTGCAAATATTTTTACTGGTACAGCTGCATAAGGTGCAAAGAAGCAAGCGAAGGGAGATGGAAGCATATTGAGCATGAAGAGCGTGGAAAAGAATGAGCAGAGTGGATCTATAAAACTAGTTCCTTACCTAAGAGACTTCCCATTCGAGTACTATTGCATAGTTAGAGATATCCACTAACTTCCACAAGCTTTGGGTAGTATACTCGTGCAATGGTTCTCACTAATGAGTGGAGCAGGAAGCAGCTCCAAGTGAAAGCAGTTTACAGTGCTTCAATTTAATTAACTCTTGTTTATCTTAAGTTAGTAATTTTATGTTCCATTCTCGTCTACATTTATTGATCTTGGCAGTGAGATTTATGGTGGAAAGGAAAGATAAAGCAAGTGAGTAATAATTTAAAGCAAACTTTAGATTACTAAGCTTACTTCCCTCCTCTAGAGTTGCTTTAGACATTGCGTTAAATATTTTAGAACAACATTAAAAGTCAATGATTCATGAGCAAGATGAGGATTAGTACCTCGAAAATAAGAAAGCAGAACTTAAAGAAGCTTTACTCGTTAAAGAGAAGAGCCAGCTTAAAACCAAGTTGGGCCATTTTTAAAGGAAAGGCAACGAAGTGAGCAGCCATTCTTCAAACAGATCGAATAGAGTAATTTTCATCTTTATTGCCATCTCATTTCTCTTTTAGAATTCATCCTCTAACTTGAAGGAGTTCTATTCAGCTTAGGGAGGGGATTCTAGCCTTGAGAACGTCAGCATCAATCCTTAAACTTTGAAGGCAATGAATCATTCTCAGGTAGATGAAAGCTAAATTTAGGCTTCTCAAGCAGAGAGGTTAAAATTGACCTCTGAGAAACTTTAGCACCGCTTTCAAGAATCCTCAGCAGGCTCTCAATCACTCAATAAGTTAACAATAAGATAACTCTTCTTTTGAAGAATTCAAGACTGCCAGAAACCAGACTGTTAAAATTATTCCCTCATCTCGCCAAGCAAGCCATCTCAGATACCTTAGCACTTCTCTTCAGTAGCAAACATCTTTACCCGATCAAAGAAGAGACACTCCTTTAAGTAAAAACTTATAGCTTCATCAATTAAGGTAAGGGGTTTCTTCAAAAGATAGTAAAATTTTGCTTTTCAAATAGTCTTAAATAAGATATAGTAGCTTTTAATGTATAAAATTTAATACAGATAGAATTAAAGCTTAATGGAACCGGGCCAACCAAATGCAAACCATTATGTAAGCAAATTATTGAAGTAGAGGAATAAAGTCAAGTTTTAAATATAGAATTAAGCAAGGAGTTGGACTACTCCTTCATTCATAAATTATTTGATAATCATATAATTGATATGTAGAAAAGGAAAAATGGAAGCAGTAGCAAAAATGGGAGGCTGAATGACAATTCTTCAGAGGACGATGGAGGAGATGATCATTTTGAAGTGATCGAGCGCCTTAGCAATGAATCCTTCACTAAGCAAAACAATAGTTCAGTTTATATCGCTAAGAATAATCTGAAGCTAAATGTGTTCCTGAATGTAGTACTCTTGCTCTCCATCAGTATTCTGTTCTATTTCGATTGGTACTCTTACTCACAGGAAGGAGTTTAAGTAAGCATTCGAACTTATCATGTTGATTTAGATTCTCAACTTCGGCCTCATTACTGTTGCATCATAATCACAGAGAAGACCTTCATTTGGAGTTTCGTGAGTGAAGGATGCCCCAGTTTGCCTCAAGATCTAACCTAACGATAATTATGTTTGTCTTATATTTATCTCTTTTAAGGTTTACCAAAGAGAGAATTCATATGTAGTTCTTTCTAAGGGCTTTATCAGATTTCAGTGATCGTGAGTATCAAATAGTGTCTTATGCTTTTACTATAGTTTCTGCTTTTGAAATGGTGTGCTGTTGTTTTAAATCTGCACAGTATCCTCTCCACCTTATCTCTTGTCTACAGAGATAAAAAGCACATGTAGTTCTAATCCCCTCACTGCTATAAAATGACGAATACTACATCAGCAACAACAACCACTATAGGAATCAAAATTATCAGAACCAGCAGGAGACTAATATCCACACTGATGGCTATAGCACGTTTGAAAAATAGAAGCATCCTGCATTGAAGAATCAAGTGCCTGCAAATATGCAACAAAATGATAGCTTTGAAGAGGAAAGATAGAGGCTCCTTCCAGACAAGAATGTAAGCAAAACATAGTTTAAGGGGTTTAGGAAAGCGATGATGAAGAATATAAAAGTGTCAAAAGCAGAGATGATGAAGAGAACAAAGCAAATCTCAACAAGTTAGAGGAATCTATTAGCTCAGCAGTTTCTAAAGTATCTTCAAAGTTTGACAAGTATCTCACTACAGTAAATAAGAGAGTTAATGCCTAAATTGTTATATAGAAAACTCTTTAGTGGGCCTTAGTCCTAAACTTAGTTGCAATCTTTCAGTGGATAGTATTTGCTATCTTACTAGATAATTATCAGTATCTCGATTTTTAAGGAAGAAATTATATGTATTCATGATCATAGTTATTTATTAGGCTATATTAAGGACTTGAACCTTTTTTATTTACAAGAGTAACACTTTAACTTATGAGTTTATAGTAATGAGATTGCTGAAGTATGTTATCAAATGTTGGGAAGTATCTTATTTTTCCCTTCGTTTGTATTTTGGCTAGCAGTGTTATTACTGTTCTGTCGCACTGAAGAGCTCGCTACACTAACTCATTTAATAAATGACTTTTGTTACTTTAATTTAATGGATTGACTGCTCTCCTCTGTGATCATGTCTCTGTTTGAAGTATGTCCAAAGCCTCCTCTGCTGCTTAAATTTGCTATCTACGGAAAGGCTTGGTTATTGTTCTAAGTAGGTGCACCATTATAGGTCAAGTTATTCGCATTGTTGGAATTATTGGTGCACTTTGATATTAAAGTTATGTTGCGGCGGCTTTGTTTCTCTAACTGATCATCGCCTGCTGCTCTATCTTTTGCTTTAATTCCTTGATGCCTGCTTTTATCCAGGGATGTTAGAATGCTTACTCTGGCGTCAGACGTTTGTCAGGCTTCCACTCTAATGTCTTATCAATGAAATCCACGAAGGTGGGATCGTCACAGTTCATTAACTTCTCAAGGCTCTTTGAGTTTATCTTACGAACTTTGCCCTTAGAGTTCGGTGCGATAATTGGGGAATAGTCATCGTCAAAGAATATCTTCCTCCTTGAAGCCATTACTATCATAGAGCGAGGAGGCATCCCCTTAACCTCCATGATACATTAAATTTGCTCCTTCTCGTCTTCTCCTGCAAATATAGGATAGCCCACAAATAACTCATATAGAATGCAACCAAGTGACCACATGTCTATTGCAGGTGTATAGCGGATTCCCATCATTATCTCAGGTGCTCTGTAGAACCTGCTCTATATATAGGTGTAGAACTACTCATTCTCATAAGTTCCACTCCCAAAATCAATTACTTTGATGCCACTCTTATTAGATTTCCTAAGTAGAATATTTTCGGGCTTCATATCACAGTGAACTATGTTATTCTCTTTGAGATAGTGCAACGCAACGAGTAATTGGATTGCAAATCTTCTTACTAAACCCACAGAGACTCCTTAGAAATTGTTCATCTTAATGAACTCATAAAGATTGATACTTAGCATTTCAAAGGTCAAGACTAAGTGTTTACGAAACACGAAACTCTCCTTTAATCTGATGACATTCTTCTTATCTTCTGGGTCTTTATCTCTCAATTCTTCAAGAACTTTAACCTCGATTAGTCCTTGCTTAAAAAGTCGTTTCTTGTTTCTAAGGATCTTCACTGCAATTATCTCCTTCTTCAGGTGATCATAGCATTTAAATACTTATCCGAAAGAGCCTTTGCCTATGCGTTTAACTACCTCATAGCGATAAGCTAAGTGGTCATTTACTTCGCAAATATACTCGTTCTTATCATTATCAAACCCATTGTTCTCTGGGCCATCTGGGATAGGGATTAGACTTCCCTTTCTGTCTAACACGTTTAAGTAGTAGATAGTGTCGTATTCAAGAATCTCTGTTTTTTCATAGTCTAATAAATGCTTCGAAAGATGTAGCAAAGCTTCTCTAGCTGTCATAGGAAACTATAAAATGATTCATGAAGAAGTTTTAACTAAATCTTGAATTTTCTAGGTTCTTCCAAGCTAGTATTTGCGGCATCTTAAGCAAGTTAAGAAATACCAGGGCTTCCCTGGCCTCCTAAATTCCTTGGAGAGATCTTCTTCCTAGGATCCAAACTAGCACTTGAATTATCATAGAGTCTCCTTGTACTATCCTCATTGAAAAATGCTCTCTTATAACATTTAATTGAAGTTATTGGAGAAGTTGCCTGGTCTGTTTAGGGTGGTAGTCATCATGAACTTGTTTTTTACTAAACTATCGTTGCCTGTCCTTTTCTAATTCGACATGCTTAATTAGTTACTGTTATTTGCCATTACTCTCTTGATGTCTATGCTCTGGTTTGTATGATGGGAGTGCAAAATATTTGTAGCTTAATTCATGCTCTAATTCTTGCTGGCAATTTATTGCTTCCTCTTCAGTGCTTGCTACCTGACATCACTCAAGTTAAAGGCATTTTATTGTTGATTCTATTATTGCTGTTAATTTGTAGAAAAGAGATTTTAGTTCATACTTCAAATCTATAACTCTATAATCTATAATAATACTTCCATGTGGATTTTAGCTGTTGTTGTAAACGGGTCTTTTAGAGATGAGCATCTATTGTTGCGTCATATTTAAGCTGTTGTTTATTAAGCCTGAAGTCTCGGAGGGATTGTTTTGATGAGGGTTTGAACTAACAACCAAGCTTTAGTTAGCGATGATGCGATCCAGACTCCTGCTATCGTCAGGCATGAACGAGTTTAGAGCTCCACTGATTACACTTTAGCCCTAATAAAATTGAAAGAACTCATTGTTGTTGAGGGGCTTGATTTCGAAATGATAGTTGTTGTAATTTTTAATGTTATGAATGTTAGTCACATTAAGGGAAAATAATCATGAATGACATTAGGTTACTGATTCTATTATAAGTTAGCTAGAATTCCCGATTACTATTGCTATCCTTAGTTTTAAAGTTAGAAGCCTCGCGAGCTTTGTACCAATCCAACATCTGAAGAATAAATTATAGCAAAAATTGTTGATGGAGTTGAGTCTTATCCTACCACTGCTGTTCAGATTATGGGAACCTATGATTGCATGCTGCCCCTCTCTGTGTGTTGTGATAATTTGCTGCTGATGTTAGTTTGCTTGATTACTCACATTTTGCTGTTTCTGCGAGGTCATCTTAACTGAAGGAATCTAGGGCAGGTTTCTCGAAGTCTTTTATCTCAAAGTGGAGGGGTTCATATATTTAAAGAAAGCATATATCGAAGTATTAAAAGTTTGGTTCTAGTTTTGTACAATATTCATAGCCATGCCTCCATTCGGCGCTTAGTTTATGCTCTGAGTTAAATTGTTGGTTGCCTGAATTTGCTGCTGATCGGAGAAATTCATAGCTAAAATTGTGTATTATAAAACTGTAGTTGCTTACCATGGACAGGCATCCTTGGAGAATTAAATTGAGTTGAGAACTGCTGCATTTGCATGCTATTTATAGAGCTCTAGTCATGGCCGCTTGTTCCAATAGCCGTCTAATTCTGAACTTGAGAGAAAATTAAAACTGCTTAAAGAAAGATTGTTGAGTAAAGTACTGCTTAGAATTATTTGCATTCTGATTCAGGATTGAGGCGGCAGATTGCTCATTCAGTATTTGTCCTACTCCATTTGCAGGAGCTTAAATATTGTTTCCATTAGCTAGGCCTTGCCTGTAACTTAGCCCACCAAAATTATTCAAACCTACTCCTATACCTCCAATGCTTGCTCCACTAAATGCTTTACTAAGAGGGAATGGGCTGCGGGCCTCCTGAGTCTTTCCTTACGATCTACACCATATATATTAGCTTGCATTACAACAATAAAAATTGAGGTTTAAGTAGGAATTAATGATCTCCCTCCGGGCATATTATAATGAAATTTAAGGTAGCATTAAATCACGCTCATAACTGAAGTGCCTGTGCCTGTAATTCATGTGAAAACCCAAGACGTCATTTGATCAGTGTGACGCACCACTCTCATTAAAGGGACGAGAGAGAATCCCTTTTGGGTTGACATCCAGAACCCTTGCTGACTCACACTCTGAGATTCCTTGATCTGCCGACTCAGTCTTCTATGCAAAAAAAAACCACACTCACTATGCTGGTCAGGCTAGCAGGGAGAAAAAGATACACCAGAGGCCCATGCCTATTTAGCACCCAGGATGACCCTTGGCGTTAGGTGAAGTAGTATTATCTACCAAATGCTATCGGCGCAGCCTACCAGCGAGCTGTTCGGACTGAGAACACTTGCCACATGCCTCCATGACTTCACTAACGGATTCCCTTCACCAAGTTTACCACCAACATTGCTCCTGGTTAGGGTCACCCAGAGAGGAGTCGATTAGTCTAGGGCCAATGGCAAATCTGAACATGTCGCGTATAACAGGCTCTCGAACTGGTTCGGGCTCACCTCAATCCACGAACCCTTCGTTTAGATTACTTACTTACTTCCATCTGATAACCAAACTAGATTGAAACTATCATTGGTCAGGGCCTTCTAGCCCAGCTAGCCTATGCACCAAGAGCCCTCTCGTATTGGGAATCACGAGCCATCTATTTAGTAATTACTTTCGAGAAAAAAATGAAAATCGAAAAAGGGATTAAGTGGAACAAACTTGTATCCAAAAATGCGTCTGGATTTTCAATGAACCTCTATAATTTGGGGGTCTTTTTTTTCATAGTGTCATAATGATTTTATAAACCTACCTTATTGATCCTTCTGTTGAGTATTGTTCGCTGGGGTTAATTATTAACAGTGACTATTTTACCGATGTTCGGACTGTTATTACTGTTATGACTCATCACAATTTGTCCTATGGAGCGTTGCTCAGGAGATCCCATCGCAGCAATTGACCCTCCACTAGCGACTCCTCCAGCTATACTCTAAGATTTGTTATATAGCTCTTGGCTCACTGAATTATCTGCTAACCCTACATTACTGTAAGAGCTTAAGGCGTGTTAGTGCTAAACCATGCTGTTACTCTAAAGCACAGCACTCATAACGTTGCTCATTCAATAACTTTATACATATTTTCCTTTAATCACTTTTAAGTAATTCAGATTGGAGGCCCGCCTATTGAGTTCTCTCTCAGAGTTAAATTGCCAGGGTTGTTATTGAATATCAGATTCTTGGCTTGGACTGGACCCTGTGACTATCTTGCAGACAGCAAATTGTCTTTTGAATTTTTCCTTATCATTTGCAAATTCGTATTGCTAAAAATTGGATAAATTACTTTATGGAGAAGATCTGAGTAATTCAATAATTTATTGTAGCGATTGTTGCTACTGGGGCTGGGAGGATAGCGCCCCAGAAGCAAGTTAGTTATTATTTTTCATTTTATAAATTTGGGCCTTTTATAAATCGTCAAATAAATTATATCTCTCTAATACTCTTAAAAATTCATCAGAGGATACTCACATTCATCATAATGATCATATAGCTTCGAAATTTCACCCAAATTATTAATTTCATATATCTCCTTATTTTCTCAACAACATAGGCCAAATTGTAAGAAGACACATGGTTAAAAATAGTTTTACTAAAATTCTAAACTACATTTGAGGTTTCATTCTCTTTAGGTAAGTGAATGTGCTAAACATGCACAATATATATTTCAAATTTAAGCCGTCAAGCAACGTCACGAGAGCAGTATGACGTTAACCTTAGTCTTTTGATTTTGGTTCTTCACTAAATACTGATTATGATAGTTGTTCTTCTTAGTGGAAGGAATAAGTTCATTTGCTGAAGAAGTTAGGTTATGACTGAACTAAGTCACGTTCTGAGAAAATATATTGTCAATTATGATGATTTATGAGAAAAAGGCTTATAAAGAGGCTGTGCGTGATGCTTCTAAGTCATATCGATAATAGTTGCCGAAGTTTGCGATGAGGATATATTTACACCTGCCTTTCTATCTTGGTTAAGTTTGAGTGAGATCTTATCAACAGTCTTGATTGCATTTGATCCTTCAGTTCCAACCGACAACACACCTTCGCTCTCGTTGCTACTCGAAGTTTATGTCTTAATTAAATAGTTGGTTAAAAATAAAGACAACTAATTGTGTGCTTGAGTTCCTCTCTGGCGTAGTGGTATGGCTTTATTCCACTCAAACCTCCATTCTGAGTAATGAGCATGTCTCTGCTGTCTTGAGAGATCTGCCCATCTTCAAGTCCTGAAGTTCCGCCAAGTGAAGAGTTGATTTCTATTTTATAGACTGGCTTGCAAATAACCCCATTTCTTCCGAACCAATCATGCTCTAAGATTTGAGAAGGTGTCAGTCTTTTTGTTGGGTCTACTTGCAAAATTTGTGAAAGCAAGTCTTGCACTTCTTCGCTAACTTGAGTTGAGAAAGTATAAAAAAGAAAATGCACATAATTTATAAAGTATATTAACCTCTGGCTATCTTTCTAAAAAGATCTTTCTCAAAGGCACTCTTGAAGGGGAAGGTTCCTTAGAGCAGGACATACAATAGCACTCCGCAAGCCCATACGTCCGAGGGACCTCCATAGTACTCTCTCTTCATAACTATTTCTGGAGACATGTAGGATGGAGTTCCACAGAATACCTTCAGCTTTTCTTTTGCCTGGCAGCAAAAACCGAAGTCTATCAGTTTTAATTTCTTCAATTACTTTATTTAAGTAACATTTCTATATATTTCTTAAGAGGATTAGAGGTATTGGTTTCAATAAGAATATTTTCTAGCTTGATGTCTCTGTGCGCTACATCTTATGCTTGTATGTATTCCATGGAACTCATTAATTGCATGAATAAGTGCGCTGCTTCATCCTCTTATATTCTTCTGTTAGGACTCATCTTCAGATTCGTTTAAACTCAATACACATAATCAGCATCAGATACTGCTGAAGACTAACTCCGTCTACATTTTCCATGACAAGATAAAGTTGCCTCTGAGTGTCAATCGCATCGAATAGAGTTACTATGTTTTCATGCTCCATCTTCTTTAGGATCTTGATCTCTCTAATGACACTTCGCTTTCTTTGCGCATCAATTAACTTGTACTTGTCATAAACCTTGACTGCGAGAGATGATCCTAGAGTTTTGTGCACTCCCTCTTTTTATTAAAATACACATTAAACCTTTGACCACCGCATAAGCTCCTTATCCTAAGACTTTTCCTAACTTGTACTCTGTGATTTGAGTTAAGTTGAAAGCCCCAAACTCTGAGTTTGAGACACTCTGGTCTGAAGGGATATTTGGCTATTGCTATATCTACTTGCGCAACAAATTTTGGTGTTTGGCAGAGTTCATAGCCTGAGTGGCTAAAAAATTACTATAAAGAATAATTGGCGTTCTTAGTCGATTGGCAAGCGAAGTCAACTTAGGATGAGGGTCTGTTGATAGCAGAGTTTACTAGGCTACTATAGGAAGTTAAAGCAATTAGAATTTTCATACCTTTAATGGGGGAGTAAGAAACTGGTACCACCTCCACAGACTGTTTGATGTTAGAAAGTACCTGTGGAAGCTGAATCTCTACGTTTGGAAAGAGATCTATCCTCTCTTACTTGCTTAACTATAAATATTTATGAGTAAAAGAATAAAGACTTATAAAGGCGATTAAGAATAATTTTAGCTCGATTTATCTAGGAAGATTTGGTTGAATTTAAATGTTAAATGAAATGTTGGAGGGTATAAAATAAAAAGTAGTTAACAGGATCTCCTATATCTAATTCATTATAGCTTCAAATCTTGGGTCCTGTTATATTTAAAACTTGATGAGGCTTAATTTCTCAATAGGCAGCTCTGAAAGCTTCCTCGTCTCTCATCTTGAGGACGCGAGTGGCAATGAGGAAAATAGCTCCAAGAAGGACGGCAGCACCACCGATGATAATGAGCCATACGTACCATCTAAGACCGTTTTTACCGATCCAGAAATTGTCTTCGTGGTCATCTTCAGTAGTTTAGTCGTCAGTCTTAGAAATCAAACATTCATTAAACTGTGTGCTTATCTTCTCAAGGAACTTGTCTTGGCTCTTAGGGGGAGCTGAGGGCTCATCAGTAGATGATGAGTCAGCTGAAGTTAAACAAATGTTGTCATATATATTTCAGAAGTGCTGTCAGATGTAGTATCAGCTGCTGGGTTTCAGCGGCGGGAGTAGTAGAGTCAGCAGGTGCATCAGTTGACGAAGAATCAGCTGCGGGCTCAGTGGTGGTGGAATCAGCAGCTGGCTCAGTAGTGGTTGAATCAGCAGCGGGCTCGGTAGTGGTTGAATCAGCAGCAGGCTCAGTGGAAGTAGAGTCGGCAGCTGGCTCAGCAGTAGTGGAATCAGCAGCGGGCTCAGCGGTGGTAGAATCAGCAGCGGGCTCAGCGGTGGTAGAATCAGCAGCGGGCTCAGCGGTGGTTGAGTCAGCAGCAGGCTCGAGTAGTAGAGTCAGCAGCAGGCTCAGTGGTGGTGGAATCAGCAGCGGGCTCAGCAGTGGTAGTGTCAGCAGCGGGCTCAGCGGTGGTTGAGTCAGCAGTAGGCTCAGTAGTAGTAGAATCTGCTGCGGGCTCAGTAGTAGTGCTATCAGCAGCAGGCTCAGCGGTGGTAGAGTCAGCAGCGGGCTCAGCGGTGGTTGAATCAGCAGCAGGCTCGGTAGTAGTAGAGTCAGCAGCGGGCTCAGTAGTGGTAGTTGAATCAGCGGGAGCTGGCTCGGTAGTGGTGGCAGTAGAATCTGCTGCGGATGAATCTGATGAAGCAGTAGTACCCTCAGCTGGGGCAGTTGTGTCAGCAGCGGTCTCACCTTCAGCTGGAGCAGCATCAGTCTCTTGGAGTAATTCTATCTTAATATTTACTCAATTAACTTTATCTATTCTAAGTTTACCAAGATCTTGCTTAGCTGGGCCTCAAATTGAACTCTAGCATCACTGTTTACAGCGAGGGTGTCGAGTTGTTCAGTTGAGAGGTGAGATAGAGCGGTGGAATCTCTAATAGTGTTGGCGAAGCTTAGGAGAGCTCTCTGAGTCTCAGCATCACAGTTTTCTCTTTCAGGCTCTGCAATTTAATTATTGAGAGCTTATAAAAGACGGGATTAGTAATTTAATTGAATGGCCGAACCAGCAGCAGCCACTGAGGCACTCAGTGTTAGCAGCGCATGCATCACCAATAATGTGAGAGGCAGAGATAGTAGATGCGGAGATCAGACCCACGACAACGAGAGCAGAAATCAAAGATTTTCTCATTTCTTTGTATTTTGTACTTTATTATTAAATATTGCTAGATAGGAATTAAAAAAGATTGCATTTTTCGCTTTATATTATTTTCATCTATATTATAAAACGAGGCCTAGGTTTGATATAAACACTCATTTCAATCAACTAAGAACATTAAACAAAGCATTTTGGAGCTATTGATTAATAATTCTTCATCACTATGTGTTTAGACCAAAATTATTTAATTCACTCATCGATAACTTCTGCTCAGTAAACTAAAGTTACAATCTTTTGAATTTAATGGTTGCATAATCACAATGATCTCGCCAGGATATCTCCTCAATAATAAGGTAAGGAGTCACTACTATCAATTATTATCTACTATCATCTAATTAAGAAAAATTATTAACCAAATATATGACATATCTTGCATTTACTTGCAAGAAAATAGTTTAATATTATTATCGGAGGATGGTGAGGAGCCATATTTATTATGAGACTTTATAATATTTTCTCAGTTAAGCTCTTCAACCAAGTGAACCGTTATTTTTCGCATTTATGGGGTCTGAGACCCTACCTTTAATGTTAAAATGCTCCACTTTGTCTATATTTTTGAATGGTGAAATAAGTATTGTGTGTAGGTTAAGGTTTTCAAAACTGTGCAACAGGCCGGAGAGTTTGTGGTGACATTTCCAGGTGCGTACCACGCAGGCTTCTCCTATGGCCTAAACTTAGGGGAGGCAGTTAATTTCGTGAGTAGCAGCTGGCTCTAGCATGGACTAAAATGCCTCCAGATCTACCGAAAATCAAGGGAAAAAATCCCAGTCTTCCCTATTGACTGGTTAGCAAAATTATTCCACATCAATGGTTTTAATTCTCTTAGATAGAGTTGGATTTATAGTCCTAATTGGAGCTTAAAGCAGCACTCAAAAATATAATAGAAAATGAAGTCTAGGCCAGAAAGGAAATAGAGACTAGCTTCAGGCAGTTTTACAACGAGAACGCACCAGTCATCACATCTAACTACAAAAAGGCCCTAAAGACTAATCATTAAAATAGAAGGTCAATATTATTTGAGAATTCTCTTTTGATTTGAATGAGATATCCCACACTCATTCTCATATCGAGGATTCTGTGAATGAGAGTAGCTCATCTTTAAATTTGAAAGATGATTAGCACATCATGAATCAGAGAAGAGTATTTGAGCTCCTGCAAAATAGAGACTCTGTGGCAGAAGATGAGCACTAGTGCCATTACTGCACTGACTTCACCTATCTCTCTATGATTAAATGCACTCTGCATAATTTCTCCTACTGCCTCAACCATGAGCTTCTTTAAAATAATTTAAATTATACAACTATATTGATGATTTTTATTGACTGGTTGGTGATTGAAAACATCAGAAACCTCTCTTAGATTGAGAAATTTTAAGAAATCAGTTTTATATTATACTTTATAATTATTCTTTGTGGATGCCCGATCGACAGTCTGCGCCTTGTGTATAGGTTTTCCTCTTTGGAATTGATATAATTCTACCAGACTATTAAATAGTCCATTAAAGCTCTCAAGCTATCTCACCCTTAAATAAAAGCACTTCCCAAAGAATCAAAGGCTCTCCAAATAGTGCCTTCCAAATTCAATACTAAAACTTCAAAGCCCAGTAAGCCTGTTAAAAGCTAAAAGCAAGCAGGAACAGCTCTCGTAACCAGGGCATAGCTAAAGCGAAAGTCCAGTATGAAAGAGGTAGAGGAGGAAGTCAAAAAAGAGCTCAGATCAGATTCCAATCTCATTGAAAACGATTCTTCACTAGACCACTTTATTTACTCACTATGAATTTACTCCATAATTTATTATTGAGTTAGAGTAGATGGAAGCTAATCAAATAATCTCTTAAGTCTCCAATAAGAAGCGAGTCCAAACTCAATAGAAACTCAGCTAAAAACAGCCACTTTTTAGGACTTGCAAGCTATTAAAAGACAATTAACAATCTTTGCAACTACAATTGGATTAGGCTGCAAATACATTTAAGTCTGATGATATGGATTTGACAATAAGCGAAGACAAGCACGAAGACACCTAAGTGTCCACTCTCATCTAGTTTATTTTATAGAACGATGCAGAAGCTATGAAAGCTAAAATCTCAAATAATCACCCTCTTGATAAGTTTGAATCAATCGCAAACTAGGATATTTATTTTTTAACTAAGCAGGGGAACTTTAAAGGCGAGATTCCACAAAACCGTAAAGCGGTTTATCTCAAAATGAAATATCAAATAGTGAGAATGACGTTCAAATGTCAAATGTAGATTATGTCGAGAGCCAGATCGACTCTGCGGAAATGGAAAGAGTATTGCGTGGTCTTCATAATCACAGAATAAAGAGAAAGATATTTTTGGATTCTACTGGCCAACCTTTAAATTGAAATATATATAACTCTGAAAGATATATCGTAAATATTTTCTAACACTATGATATTCCTAAAATCTGAAGAAATTTTGGAGATCTTTTGATTTCTTAAATTTTTAAGAGCTTTTAAAGAGCAAATATCATTGATATTTAATTTCAAATTAAGAAGTCTAAAATAATTATTTATTTTCAGAATAAGTATATCAAATAATTAAAATGAACTAATTTTAATTTGGAAACATTTTTTATTTTTAATAGAGCAAATAAGTTAGATGTAGTTTATAATAAATATCCTTATATATTACTAACTTTTGAATAATTGTTCAAAATACCAACTAAAGCGCCTAATTTTGAATTATATTTCTGCATTATTGATCTATTCACACCACAATTTCATTTAAAATAAATATAAAATGATCCAAGAGGTAGCATTAATGGTAGTGAATAGATAATATTAATTATATATAAATGGCAAAGGAAATAAATTTAAATATGTGAAAGAGAGTATTTGTTTGAAACTCATTACAAATTGATTATTAACTTCAATCTCGAGAGCGTTAACAAGCTCTATATCGATCCTTATCCATCAACATTCAGACTAAAGAGGAGGTTAACCTGAGATTGAGGAACGGTGCTAAGGCTGCAGACCGAAGAGTGTTTTAGATTTATTTAGCATTTACTATAAATCAATCTTATAATCTCGAGAGAGCGCTCTCCCACTATCACTCACCTTTCTCTCACTTCTTCTTTGGTCTCTTCTCGTTGTTTTTATCAAGCTCCTTTGCCAAGTTGAATTGCTTCAGTGCGTTCTTTATAGCAGGCTTGCCCTCTAGCAAGAGACCGCGGGGCAACTTGCCATCAGGGGACATATTCTTGATCTAAAGTAAAACTTCACTCTGCTCTCTCAGGGTAGTGAACATTCTAGTCATTCTACCGATGGAGCGCACTTTGCCCTTCATAACCATGACCTTCGCTCTCTGCTACTCCTCGGCTAAATTTAATCGTTAGTAAGATATATTTAATAGCCGAGTAAGTTATAAAAGTGGATCCAAGATTAAGAATTAATATAATGAATTGGAGTGGTGAGATTGGTTAAGAAAGAAGATATTAGAACAAATCTTACGCGTTCCATTGTTGAGGGCCTATAATAAATTTCAGAAGATTTACATCAATCATGCTTAAATTATATTGGTAGCCAATACCATCTTCTTCTTCAGGATCATCGCCACCCTTCTTGACGATGTGATAGAGCAGGCTTATAACTTTTTCTGAAAGGAAAGGAATGGACCAGGAGAAAACGTCCATGTTGTCTGGGAGTCTGTAAGGTGGCTCAGTTTCATCATACTGCTTCAGTGAGAGGTTTCCCTTATCTATAATAAGCACTGAGGCCTTGTTTTCATAGTAGCCACAGTAGTTAGGTGCTGAGAAAATTGTGATCACATATGGGAACGAAGCAGGCCCGTCCCAGCGATGCATTTTATATCCTTCAATCTAGACTTGATGCCCACGAAGCACACTCATCAGGTTATTCTGGTCTAGAATCTTCTTAGTGGGCTTTTTTCCGAAGAGATATGAGCACTCGCGCTCCTCATTGTCGATAAAAGAAGAAAGAATAGTAAAGAGAAGATGTAGTCCTTAGAGTTTGCAATTTCATCTGCCATAGGATCAGACCAGAGCAAGTCACAGAATAAACCGTCCAGGGGCACTTCCTGGAATCTATTTATCTTCTCAATCTGCTCTATCTTTGAAAGCTTAAAACTTAAACGAATCATATCATAAATGTATAAGCTCTGGGGAGATACCTCCATGCATGGCGAAATATTTTCCATCGACTATTGCTGAAATTGGCATCGAATCGAAACACTCCATGAATAGATTATATGTTTCAATGTCGTATCTGGTGATTACCTCTTCTCTGAAAGTGAAGTTCTCTGTCATGTTTCTGCTCTCGTGATTGCCTCTTAGCAGAATGACATTCTTAGGATAATTCATCTATAGCCAGATTTAGCATCATCAGTATTTTTAATGAGACTTAAAAGTCAATAAACCAATATATTGGCTTTCTTTTGAAGCAGTTAAATATTTCGTTAAGAATCATTATAATAAAAGTCTTTTCTTCGAAGAGAATGCATGGAAATCTAGCTTTCACTTCGCCCTTATAAGTTGTCGCTTATTTTCGTATTCACACCACTTTTATACTTACTTTAATCGCGAGCAAAGTCATTACAACTTCCATGCCAAAGATGCCCCTGTCCACATAGTCACCCAGGAAAAGATAATTGATCTCGGCTGGATCTCCGGCTTTTTCCAACATGTGAACCAAATCGTGAAACTGGCCGTGTAAGTCTCCCACAATAACTATTGGCTCTCCTATCTTTACCAGATTGGGCTCCTTGCCTATTATTAAGTTTTATTTCTCCGATTCATCTCAAGTGTTTGAGAATGGAAACTGCACTTACCCATCATTGCAATACCGTCCTTAAGAAATTTAGTGATCTAGTCTTTCCTGATAGGCCCTTCTTTGAGTAAGAAATCTTTCAAGAGTTTCCAATCAGGCTTGCCCTTTTCATCAGCACCTATAAGTAAGTTAATCTCTATCCTCCATTCAAAGCATTAGCAAAGTCACTGATATAAATCATTTATCTCCCATATTTTAATTAATGCTTTGATTGATACTGATGAGCATTTTAAAAGCATCAAATGCTCTAAGAGAAGTGCGAAATCTGTAACTTAGCGAGAGTAAAAGAAAATTATAAGGAATCAATGACGAACTGCTTTAAGCATTACTGTCTCTATCTCTAAATCTTTAGTTGAAGGCATACCTTTGTAGGGGTAGATGAGTGACTCTGGGAGAGGCTTGTTGGGTGGGAATGGGACGCTCTTGCAGATCCTATCTTTGCAGGGGTCTGGTAACACTTCCATAATTTCTCTCTTTTTATTAATACTAGTTAATTGAGCACGAATTTATTTGGTATCGCTCACATGCACCCGATCGCCTAATACTCACCCACTTAATTCAAATATTTTTCTACCCTCTTTTTTAATTTATTTTTCCTCTATTGAAATATTCGTATCTTTATGAGAATTAGAGTGAACAAGAGAGGACTTATAATAAAATAAATATGCAACTGCAAGAGGATTAAGAGGGCTCTGCTGTCGATCATCTGTAAAATAGCCACTATTGATTTTATAATTTAATTCATTGTGTGATCATCTTTATTTACTTTTGTTTATATTAGCAAGAGACCAGCTAGAATATGAATGGATTTGACTCTGAAAATATGAAGTCATTTGACTATCATAACCAAGAGCAGATTCCCTAGTCAATGTTAAACGATTTGCAAGAAGATCTACTTAATGAAGATAATCAAAGGCAGTCATACGCAGCTCAAAATATACACAACTACAATGTCAATTAAAGCAGTAACTTAAATCAGAGCGATATTTCCAATCCTCATCCTCATGAGGACGAAAACAGTGTTTCCAATGGAAGAAGCGAACTCACTGCAAGTCCTCAACGCTAGTAGCATAAAAATGCTATGAATTACGACTCTTCTCAAATCCAGAATCATTAGCACATTATTAAATGCAATTAATTTACAAAAGTGCAGTAACTTAAGAACCTAATAGGATGAGTTTCAATTAAGAGCAGTAGTAGTAGCAGCAATAGAATCCAAACTATGTCTCACAGCACTCTTAAGCTTCCTAAGGGATAAATAATCAGTCGTAACTTAACGCTTCCTAAGTCTCACACTAGCCATCTTTAAATTCTCAAATAATACCCACAGAGTTTAAAACATTCCTAGCCAAAAGTAGAGTCCAAACCAATCAAATAACTCTTCTAGTAAAGCTGCCGATCATTTGGTGGATAAAAGCATCAGCTAGATCTCAAATCCAAATTCCTATAGAAATGCATAAGATAGTAACGCTAATAACTCTCTTTCGAGAAGGAATCGATAGAGCACAAATACCCATCCTAATGCTTCTAATATGCACAACCACCCTCAAGGAAATCTTCCTCAGTCGACATCAAGATTCAATATATTGGATAGAGAAGAAAGAGACTTGATAAATCAGGCCGCTAATTTGAGCAAGGAGGAAATTTGGGAAAAGTTAGAGCAGAAGAGATTCAACTAGCTAAAGAAAGCCGCTGTTAATTTATAGAGTGAGATGCTTTTCAATAACAGATGTCCTAAATGCACATTGCAGCCACCTTG
Source organism: Tetmemena sp. SeJ-2015 (assembly GCA_027382625.1). Lineage (NCBI taxonomy): Eukaryota > Ciliophora > Spirotrichea > Sporadotrichida > Oxytrichidae > Tetmemena > Tetmemena sp. SeJ-2015. The sequence continues at coordinate 40,772 of JAJKFJ010022279.1, read as the reverse complement.
CAAGCATTATTCTAGTCCCGAATAGGTTATTTAAGATGGAACTCATATCGTTCTCAAACCAGGTTTTAAGGAATATCTTTCTCCAAAGAAAAGGGAAGTAATCATAAAGACACTGAGAGAACAGCAAAAGGCTAATCATTTCTTTAATCAGCAATAGCTTTATTAACAAAGCTAAGATGCGCTCCACAATCAAAGCTAGATAAGTCACCATTCTCTAGGAGGCAATAACTAAAATGCTGATTCTAAAGAAAACTCCAATCATAAGCAAAGTCTCAGCCCAGGTAAGCCTGATGGATAAGGAGCTTTTCTAACAGGACTTGAACAGAATCTTTAGGACTCTTAAACCTAGAGGCACCCAAACGCTAAAAGCTTTAATAGTTTGGCGCAAAGTAGTAATATTCAGGCTGGTAAAATTCCTCATAGAAACATGTTCAATAATACAGTGAGTGGCTCTGCTATGAATGGCTTCAAGAATTAGGCAGGAATGCTCTAGTAAAGCAACTTGAGTCAGTATGGAGCTAATATCATGAACTAACAAAATCAGATGATACCAAGGAGGTAGTATCTTAAAAAGAGGCAGGGGAATGGGGGCAGTCCTACAGGGTTAGATGGATCACATAATGAAAGTAAAATAAGCAGGGATGGACCACTTATTCCAAAGAACCTACAGAACCAAATTGCTCAATTAATGTCTTTTACTAAAATGATATACTGTGATTGCAAACGACAGAGACAAAACTACAGTTAGAATAAGGACAAAGAATAACTAGTTTGTTTATGCAGAGGGCAGCTTTGGCCAAGGTGGTCAGATTGGTACTAGTCCGAATATGTAATACTCTTTTATGGAGAATTCTCAACAGTCTCTATACTAAAGAGAGCGTTTGTAGGCTGTTATAGCTAAATATAAAGAAGAGAAAATACAAAAATAAATTGAAAGAATAGAGTAGGAACGACTTCAACTTGAATACGAGAAGCAAATTTAGAAATAGAAATGGATTATATTTTCTTAAAATGCAGAGAGAACAAGAAATTAAGAGAAGGCAATATATTGAGAGATAGAAGTAGAAATTGGCAGATTACTATAGTTGAAATGGAAAAAATAGTGGGTGTTAAAGTGTATCCAATTTAATAATTAGATCATTCAATTAAGCAGAAAATTCTAAGAAAGTTTGATCCTTACAACTTTTGTGTGGGGACTCTGAATACAGAGTTATTAGCGGCAAAAGTTATAATTCAATAGGAATTGATAAAAATGATGAGTTCGCACATTCTATTCCTTGATTGAGAGGTTCTGTTGAGTTGATTAAAGAAGAAACTCAAATTTAGTTTTTGATACTCTATCGAAAAAGCTACAGATCAGGGTTGAATCTGTGATTTCAACTGACATGAAGTTGCAACCTCCATTTATTATTTTGACCAATCACCAATTTTAATTATAATTCCTACTATAATCCTTGAAGGAGCAAAAGGATTCAGAAAAGACTGAGTTGGAAAAAATGGATAGATAAAGATGGATGGAAAAGGATCGTAATAGAAGGAACTACTTTGATTCTCAGAGGAAGTTTATTCAGGATTACAGAGATCAAAAAAGGAAAACAGATGAGCTTCTAATGATTCCCTCTGGCTATCAAAACAAGAATATACCTGGATATTAAATTTAACTTTTATAATTGATGATACTTCTCATAAAATCTTGGCTTTGCGTCTGTAGCCAATTAGCCTTAAGTTTATAATTCAGCAATCATGACGAAAGCAGGACAATAGTTTATTAGTGGTTAAGGCAAAGTAATTAAAAACTAAGGATAAGCAGGTGGAGGATCAATTAGTGGGATGGGTGCAGTAGTAGGAGCAGATTTTTAAGAGGATGATTATGATGAATACTATGGCGAAATTTTCCCTGAAAATTTGGGAGGATCTAATCCCAACCAAGCAAAGAATAAAAACACTCACAGTACAGGAGTGATAGGTCAGCAAAGATAAGACAATGAGAGATAACAACTTTCAGATGATTTATAAGCTATTAACACAGATTTAAATTCTCAGAAGAGAGACTCGCTTGATTTAGTTCATAATGAGTAGTGATTTATAGTTAGATTGAGTTTAAAATTGTTTAAGAAGTTGAATTAATTTGCTCTCTAAAGCCATAATTTCTTCTTCAGCGTTTACTTTCTTCATGGTCTGCCATAGCTTTTAGAGTAGAGACTATTTCATTTATGTTAGTTTCAGTTACCATGCCATCGACCACAATTTCATCTATTATGTATTAGAGCTATAATTGAAGTCAGAGAGAGAGAATGGCAAGTTATAAGGGTGGTGCAATTAAAATGAGAAGAATAGATGATTACCTTATCTGGGTTGAAGATGAGATCAAGCTCACAAACATTTTCAAAGCATTTATCTAAGACTTCAACTAGTACTTGAATTAAATCTAAAACTGCCAGTTCGCTTTCTGCATCGTCAATTACAAACACAAAAGTAAGGGTTGCATATATCCTAAACAACAATGAGTTATTTCTCAAATCATTCATTATTTTCATACCTGTAAATGACTTTATTAGGAGGGAGAACTTGAGAACAGTCGTCAATAAAGTTACAGTAGTTGTCTTTCCTTAATCCTATCAGGCGATGCAGCTCACTTATCATCCCACTCTAGCTCTTAATGCTCTATTTCAAATCTTCACTCATCAAAATTTAATTATTTTTTTATCCTCATTAGATAAGATGGCAGATGTATTTCTTACTGATTCATCATAGACGCGGACTAACCTCACTTTGCCTGAGGAGTTTAAAATCAAAATTGCTTTTATCATTTTAATTTAACAAGGTAATTATAGTTTAAGCAGTCTTATTATTTATAATTGCCTTAAAATAGCTTGACTCGAGCATTAGGCTTTATAATTATTTGATTGATTTATTATTTGAAGAGAGCTATGGCTGATAAAACACTGCTCAATTACAAGGGCAATCTAGATGTGACTGTAGGTGCAACGCATTCTTTTGAAGATTAAAATTTTATTTATAGGACATACCAGGCGCTCTAGCAGGCACTAAGAATCATTCTCTAGCTAAAATATCAGGCAGAGACTATCTAAATGAAGTTTTATTAAAATTTAATGTGCATGATATTCCAGGAGCCATCCCCAAACTTAATGTTGGAGTAAGTCCTTAAAGAGTGAATATACTCTCTCCTCCTTAAATTTGGAGTAGTAGAAATCCTTATCCTTAATTTAGTACACCGGAAACTATCGATTGGACGAGTAAGGAATGAGAGGAAGCTTCGGTTCAAATCAAAACCCGAATAGAAATAATGACTTGATAGGCCGTCCAATCCTCAAGAATAGTGGTTCTAGTGTTGTAAGTTAGATCAAGTTTTAATTTATTTAGGGATTACATGATGATTAATCTTCTACCTTTTAACAGCCTTGAAATTAATATAAATCTATCTCTTTTTAAATTTTCTTGGTCTTCTGGAAACGGAAGCCATGGAATGATAATGAATAATTCTCCTATTCAAGTTAAGCAAGTTCATCATGGAAACTATAACATCACAAATGGGCAGCAAGTTGACAATCATTAGCTTTATAGAACAATAAACGGCCACACTAACTCCAGTAATGAATTGACCTCCTCAGCTGCAATTATGGAAAGAAGGGATCTTTTCTCTTAAGCAAGTTTAAACGACCGACTTGGCGGGGGGATAAATATCAGGAGGCTCACTTGGCTTGAGAGCAGAAGTAGAACTCAATAAACCTCAATATAAGTAGCAGCATGTGAGGTACGAAGATGAGTTAGACAAGTTCATGACATCAGGCAGTTCAACAAATCGATAAGAAAAGCTTGACATACCCACTCTCCTAAACAGAGGGAAACAGAACTTAGATTCAAAGCTTAATCTTTACAAGTCTAGCGTCCCCACTTAAAATCTACATACAAGTTCTTCCAATGAGAGAAATCCACTTCCATCTCAAAATGGATCAACTCTTCTTTACAGTTAGCCTATATCCTCCGGACTTCTAACATCGAGAAACAGTGCAGTTGCAAAGAGCACAGCCAATTTAATCCTGAAGCCAAAGCAGGAAGAAAAAGAGGACTTATTTTCAAACATGGGCTAGGGCAACAGCAGATATCTCTCCAACTATTAGTCAAAATAAAAGCAATAAGTGCCCTAAATTGAGCATGAGAATAATGCTTCAAAATGATATGAATAAAGTAGTTGAAGGTGGATCACCCTACCAAGTCTAGAAGAAAATAAAGGAAATCACAAGCATCTAAGCAGATTAAAATTAGCTCAAGGACGAAATGGGTCCAAGAGACAACAGCAAAACTAATAGACACGGGCAAACTAACTTGAATGGTAGTTTGAAGTCTATCTCATAAGGCTTGTTTAGGATTAATCCTTCCACTATACCGGAGTAGGATCATTTTTCTATAAGATAATCTTAAGGAGCAATAAAAAGAAGTTTGAACTTGGCACCCTCTACGTAATTAGGCTAGCATCATAAAGAGGAAATTGATGATTCAATTTAGAAGAGAGAGTACACAAAACTAGGAGGTGGATAGATGGGAAGTGTTTAAATGCCTTAAGATTTGAATAACATTTAGTATCACAGACAAAATCCAATGAAAGATTACACTTATAGCGCTCTTACAGGTGCATATTACTATAAAGCGCCTAATTGAACTAGAAACAGATGCTTTATAAAGTTCAAAATATTTTCAATTTTAATTTTAACAGAAATTTATAAACATATCATGAGTATAGTGACAATTTTATCGAAGTAAGAAAACAATTTATTTTACCAAAATTTTCAATTAAAACCTAAAAACTAATTATTATTACAATTGCATATAAAATAATGATCCTCTTATATTTTTTTATTTTTTTATTTTCACTTCTAAAATGCTGAACATCATAATGAAGCAGGTCTCATTTTAAGTAGCAGATAGAATATAATAAGAGCCAATAGAATTAAAGAAAATAGTAATTTAATTTAAAAGATTTCAATGAACAGAAACTAGCAAAGTCGCCAAAGATATTATCAAGAATCCAACCAGCAGTCCCACTCATATAGCAATAACTATGACTATTATGACAACTATGAATCTAATCAAATATTATGATTATACACACTCACACATATATTTAAAATACTCTATGAATTCACTCATATTGAATAATAAAGAGTTTAGCTGAGTTTATTGTATCTTATTTTATCAAAGAAGAGGGTAATCTGCTTAGAGAAACAACCAAAGGCAAAACTAGGACAACTCCAGATAGCAGAATCATAATGGCTTCAAGGCTCCAGCTACTGGTATTCAATCTCGCATGAGGAACTAGAACATCAGGCAGCAACAGGTTAATCAAAGAGGCCAAACCAGAGGCGGATTAAATTAGAACAATCAGAGGAGAGGCAACCATCAGACTTACGATCGTGATGATAGTCAGGAGTATAGTGCTCACGCCTACGGATTGGGAAGCAACAGGAGTCAGCCAAGATCTAATGTGAGTGGAAATAAGAACTAGAATTTGAGGGCCCAGTTGCAGCAACAAGATAGCAACAAGAATAGAGATGATCTCAGAGACTACGAGCAATCTACTATTTAAGTGAGAAACAACTCCTCTCAAAGAAGAGGCAGAAGTATGGAGCGATCTCAGGTCAATCAGAGGGAAAACAGATCTTAGTCGAAGGGGAGAAGCTAGTCTCAAGGGAGACAGCAGTCCTAGCAAAGTAACTAGGGCAGATAGCAGCAATAGCAATAATAGCCGCAGTATTAGAGGAAAGAGAATAACTAGAGAAGTCAGAAGGACTCTTACCAGCAGCCTAGAGGAGGTGGATAAGGCAATCTTCAAAGAAATCAACCTAGAAATAATAATGCGTATATTAAATTAAAGCGTATGAGGTAGGAGTCAGAAATGCCAATAGACTAAATAATTAGAACGAAAGAGGCTTAAATCAAAGATCCAAAGCTATTAAGAAAGGCAATAATGGAACCAGAGTTTAGAGAGGGGGCCAAAGATAAGGTGTTGGTCAAAGATAAGGAGCAAACTAAAGAAGTTACCAAAATGATGAGTATGAGTATGATGATAAAGATTGTTAAAGTTATTAAAATTTAATGACTACAATTACAGAGGCTAAGATGGAGGATATGGGCAGAACAATTCGAGAAATAGAAATAACTCTCAAAGGGGACAAAGGTAAGGCCAGCAAACTTATTAGCAGCCAAATAGATAGAATAATGCAAATTAATCCCGCAACAGCAACTAAAGCCAAGGTAGGAATTAGTCCGCCAATAGAAATGGCCAAAGTAATCAGAGAAATAGCAACAATTAAAGCAACAGTTCTTACAATAGCAACCCAAATCAGATTAGAGTGACTCATCAAGTATAGTAGAATAATGGCCCCAGCTTTAATTAAGGCACTGGAGTTATGGAGAATGTAACTTTACCCACTTTCATTCAAATGAAGACTCTACAGATTAAGGCTGAGATCACTAAACTAGGAGATGCCAACAGAGCCTATGCAGAGAAGCTTGCAATGGAAGTTACAAATTAATAAATACTTTTATATTATAATATGGATGAAAACTCAATGGAATCGATCAGTCTGGTGAGGATTCTCATCAGAGAACGTAATCTTTGGACAAAAGATTCTCTGTCCTTTAAAAATCTAAACCTTTATCCAATACCAACCAGTTAAATTATTTTAGCCTAAAAAGACTCTCAATGTCAACTAGAGAGCAGGAAATTAAGGATAGAGAACTGGTGGAGTTAGGCCAGTAAACGCAGGCTCAAGAAGAAATTATGGATAAAATAGACAATAAATTCGATATGCTCCCAAGCAGAAGTAATGAACTATTGAAAGGAGCTATTCAAATTGAGCCTCTGAGTTTATAGCTTTACCATAACAAATAAAATCAATTAAATCTTTACTCTTTTACGTAATCCAGCTCAAATTTACCTATTATATAAATTTTGTAAATTGAAAGACAAATTTATAAGAGTTGATAATGCATTAAAATCGAAACTAGTATAATAGGATAGAGTTTAATAAGAAAAGGAAAAATCACTCTTACTTATTTTCTATTTTGAGTGCTGACTTTTTGGAAAAGCTCGAAGCAGGATTTCCTCTTGAATTATATTTGCTAAGAGCTTGAAGATTTGAGCTAACCTGCAATTTATTATTTTTGTGAGTTGCACTTTATTTAATCATAGTCTTACTGCCTTATCTGCTCATTGTCGAGATTCCTCGCTTTTTTGAAAATCTACCATTCGCAAAGGACTAATCAGCATTAAGGAAATCTTCTGCTTTCTCATCCGATTACTAAAGCAAACTATGCTGTCTCTTTTAAGAGCTTAGTGCTCCTACTTTTATGCTTGTGTTTTATCTCATTCCACTTCTGAGAGTTTATAACTCAAAATATTTTTTTAAAAAAGTTTTTGAGGCCTTCATTTCAGACATAGAGAGGCTTCTAGCTCTGTAAAGCTTTAAGTGCTTTTTTTATCCTTGCTTTTACTGAGCTAAGTTTGTGAAGGAGTCTATATAATTGTCTTAGATATAATTAATTTTACACTTTGCTCTTCAAAAAGCTTGGACTGTATTTAAATGAGCTAATTTGTTAGCCCTTCATTACATTTCTGCATGATACTCATTTCAGAAGAATAACGTGCTCTAATTTCTTACTATACCCATATATAAACAGTTTTTAATTTCCTTACCATCTCTCTATAATACATTCCAAGCTATTGCTCCAGTGTTTGATTCCTTATTTACTCCCCCAAAACTAGCTCTACCAACTCCAGTTTCTTCAAGTCTTAGGTAATTCTTCTTTGCGATATTTCTAAGATTTTTCAAAGCTTGAGATTCACTATATTGTTCGCCAGAGTCTGCTTATGGATTTTGGTTTGGAATCTCCTCATTTTATTCCAAATTTAAGGTTTTTTACTATTCATTTAATTTATCATCTTCTTTGTTTTTATCCTATAAGTTTCTTCGAGAACTTGGATCTCCATGAACTTTTTACTTTTTCTAATTATTTGATTAGCTTAGTTTAGAAATCTAGAGTTCTTTTCCATTAGAATTTTTCAATACCATGTCTGCACTATTTGGCGGAATATGTTTAGATTGCTTCATATGGCTGGATTGACTATCTTGATTTACTGCTACTTCCAGATACTTGAACTTAGGAGTCAAAGAAATAGTTTTTTAGGGAGATGCTATTATCTGTTTATTAAGAGAAAGGATATTTGGTTTCTGGTTTTATTTCTGCTGCTAGATTTAATATTTTTGGTCTTTATTTTTTATGCTTTTGTTATTGAGTCTATTGTTGCTAGACTTATTATATAATTATTTATTGTCTGGTTATCTTGGTTTAGTTTCCTCATTTTGATACTTGCTTATCTTTAAATTAATAAAAGCAAAATAATTTAAAAACTAATTTAACTTAGTCTATAAAACTTTTTAAATTATAACAATTAAGGGGATTATATTTACAACTTATTTTTTATTTTAAGGCATTTTTAACTTTAAAAATAAATTGCTTTCATTTTAGATTTAAGAGTTAGATTCATTTAAACTTCTTGAGGAAATTTGAGTTCCCTCCCTTACTTGAGACTTGATTCTGTTGTTCTAAGCTCTGAGATATATAATTTCTTCTCTGGATTTTGCAAGTTTAGCCATCAGTTCTTCTTTGCTTAGGTCCTCAAAATCAGTTGCAGTTAACCTATTTGAACTTTAATTTTACAATTAACTCTTTTAGGCATCTAAAACATCTTCATTGCCAGCAATAAAAATACTAAAAACCAATATGCGAATTAAATTTATATGAAAGTTAAATGTGCGTGATCTATTTCTAGAGAGTTTGAAGAAAGTTTACTCCTTTCTTTATTCTAATTATTATCATGATCTTCAGAAACAGCTTTATTCTCATAAACTGATTATAGGTTATTAATTTCTTCTATTATCTACCTCCTTATTACAGATAGCTCAAGTATATCTTGCTTAATTTTATTCTCACTAGCAGATTGATCATTGCCCTTTGCTTGTTCATTAATTTTCTAAAGTTATGTTTCTCTTCTAGTTCTCTAGCCATTCTGCCGTGAACTTGCCTTAAAATTGAAGATTGTGCTCTAGCTGCTTTGAGGTTTAGACTCTCTGAAAAAATTAGTGTCCTTAGTTGATCTAAAGTCCTGCAGATTAGAAGCTAAGTTCATAGTTTACTATCTGCTGCTTTTTGCAGACTGAATATTAGAGTTAAAGAAACTGGGACTCTGCTACTAAGATTTATGATCTCGAGTAAAAATAGACTCTCTTAGTTGAGGATCATCATTCAAAAGGGAGGTTAAAATTTAAACTAGGACAAAGAGAGGAGTGGTTTTAAGTTTCTATTTAGTGTACACTGAACTTTCCTCTCAGAAGACTATCGACATGCAAATTAGAATTGCTGCCCTTCGAGAAATAGTTTAGCTTGTTGAACTCTGAATAAGGAATTGCAGTTTGCTATAGCTTTTTTATTCTTCTTTGTTAATGATTAGTTTATGATCTAGTCTATTTAAGCTATCTCGCAAGCGGATTATGAAACAGCAACTCAGGTTTCTCGTTCATGATCTGATTTTCCTCATAATTTTGCTCTCTGCTCTTTGACTGAGGTGCGAAAATCCTATTTTTCTTATAAAATAAGTTGTCTTACAAATTTATAAAAAGATAATTTTAGAGGGACTTGTTTATACCCTCTGCAGCTCTAGATTCTGAGGCTATATTTTTTGACTCCTCGTCATTCATGCTCAGAGGAGGTAAACTATAAAACTTGAATAAGAATGAAATGACTTACTTGAGTGGAGTTTTGGATCGCATCTACTCCCTAAGCTTATGTCTATTGATTTTGATAATGAGTCTTTCTTATTTAATTTAAGGATCTTGCATAATTCTCTAAGATTAGACTGCATCCTTTTCCGCAAAAGAGGCTTAGCTATTTTGATAATCTTGACTCTAAATTTGAGTATGATTTGTGTCTAGAGGAGTTTAATTGCTGATTAATCTTCCTCCTCCCATTTTTTGCCTCTTTATATCAATTAAAGACTTATTCATGAGCGCATGCTCGTTTATGAAATACAATAATTAATGAACTGCTTCCCTCCCGAAAACCTTTTTGAAAAGATAACAAATACAATTCTATTGAAAAGAACGAGATACCCTTGCTTTCTTATTTAAAAGGATCAATTATCATGAAAACTTAATGATATAAATATGCCTTATTAATAATACTTTATCATGTTATCTTGTGATTTTCTATTGTTGAAGAGGGGCTGTTGCTTTTTATTGAAAATTACTTTGATTGCTCCCTATCCAGGTTTCTATACCATAAAGGTACTTCTAAACTTTACTCCCTCCTCACTTGATGATGGAATCGGGGACAAATCCTAGCTAAGATTGTCCTAATATAATTGATCTTGCTCTTTCGAATGGTCTATTCGCAAATTTATGCTCTCACTTTCGCAATTGTCGTTATTCTTGTTCAACATTTGTTGTTTTTGTTCTTCTAGAAGCAACAAAATAATAATACTATATAATCTTTTGATCAACTGCTATTTTTCAGAAACTTGATCTGTCCTTATTTAACTTTTATGAAATGTCTTATCCTTTTGTTTTAAAACTTTTACAATTTTATAATGCTTTAAAATTAAGTTTTAGCTGTTTCTATACCTTATTATAAATACTTAAAAGAATTTTTACTTTCTTATTTGTCATGGCTTGAGCGATACCTTGATGACCATGCGCAACTAGTGGATGATAAGTTAGCATAATTCAACTATTCAAGAGAGTGAGTGTAAAATTAAAGAGTGAAAAAGAATAGCGACAATTTATTTTTTAAAAAGATTATTATTCACTCTCGATATCATCATTACTCCCTAAATATTATTTAATTACACTTATTATGTTCTAGGTCTTTAAATTAATTTATCTGAAATTATTCACCTAATTATCCTATAAATACATACAATAAGAATTAAATGTCTTTAATTTAATATGGCAATATAAAATAGTTGAGAGTGGATTTAATGGTGTTTTCATAAACGCAAAGAATAAACGGCATTCAGGGTGCTATTTCTACACAGTAAAATTTCCATTCACAGACTGGAAAGCAGTCTAATCTCCTATCTCCAAAGGGAAGTCAATAGAGGCAACTTCAAACCAGTCAAGCCAGTAAGCATTTCTTATAATTTATGTATGAAGGGTTGGGAAGCACGATGGGACTTGGATCAACGAAGGGATTAAACTATGGAGTCACATCAGCAAGTGGGGAACAGTTTTCGGTCCGCTCACATCTGCAAGATATGGAGGTAACATTTAATAAACAAAATTTAATACAAAATTAAAAATAATTTAAGAAATAAAAAACCCTCGCAGATTTTATAATTTTTTTTAAAGAACAGATTTAAGTGGGAATGATAAAGTCAGAGAAGGAAACGCTCGAGTCAGTCCTCTCCATGAAGATTGATGATGCTAAGAAAACTGTCTAAAATGAAGAGAAAAGGTAAGCTTAACATAAGTCTAAACATAATAAAGAGTGAGGACTGATATGATAAGAAACAAGGACAACTAGCATACTGAAACTGGCAGACTGCACTATCAGATAAAAAATCTACAAGTTGAGAGCAACACTATGCAGTAGAAGTTACTAGGACTACAGAGAAGAATTTAAGAGATGGAGTCTCATGTTGGTATTCACGATGATAAATGAACTTTATTTATTCAAAGCTTATGTAAAATTCTTTATTCGGTATGAAATAATCGATCAAATTATCAGTCGCTTGAGATAGGGCCATATCTCGATATTTGCTATTGCATTATACTTGCTTGCTTAAAAGTTGTGATGTATATTTTTATCTTAAAAAATTATAGGTCAATAATTTTCTTTATACATAAATCTAAGAAAAGATATGATTTCAGTATCCTTTATTATTTAGTAACCCCCTTAATAAAGTGTATCTAACTTAATGGGAGAACAAACTAAAAGTAGCAATCCTGATGAAATAGTACATTTGAAATTTATTAAAGAATTGTGTAATCTATATATTTCATTTATTCCATTTATAAACTCACATCAACATTCATTCTCAATGCTAAGACTGAATTCTTTTAACATTTCGTTATCATGATATGTTTAAATTGTGCAAAAGGCATAATTGAGCAAATTGTAGCATGATTGATTATTTTAAAATGGAATCAAAGTAAAAGAGAGCATTCACCATTGTTTAAATTTATTTTGATGATCTGCAGAGGATTGTAAAAACAGCCAGGTACTCTTGACTTGCTTAACTTTCTTTAGAGAAAACTCCATACTTGGTTGCTACAAAGAATCCTTGATTTTGTACTTCATTATTGTTTAGTTATTTTATTACTCCAAAGCGGAAGAGATTATCCGCAAGCTATTTCATATATTTTAAAGCACTTCGAGAGCATAGACAAAAACGACTATTACCTAACAGACATGTGGAGCCAGTTAAGGACTTCCATCGATCAGGAAATTCAAAAAATCAAAGCTCTCAATCAGCAAGTTCAAAGTTTAGGACTCAAAGCACCAGTTCAACCTAAGAGCCAGCTCTCTGATGACAATTCAAAATTATTTCTTATCTGGTAATTGAATGAAATATTATTTTAGATGAATGCCAACTTCTTTATAAGGGGAGGTGGGTAATAAGGATCTCACTCAGCTAGTAATAGCAACTCCCCAGATAAGCACTAGGATGACCGCCCTATTCGGTAAATGCCCAGAAAGGGATCCGAAAACGGAGCTAGAAACAACTACGGCTAAAGAGATGAATATAATAATGCCCATATTCAGCCTTATTAAAATCAAAGGGGAAATAGGAATTAATCTTAAAATCAAAATGATTATCAGCAGCCAGATAAAGGCATTGGAAATCTCTATGATAATGAATAAATTTTCATTTATTTAATGACAACGTGATAAATAGCAACGGAGGCTTTGGGTAAAATAACTTTGTAAATGATGTGAAGAAGAAGCCATAACTTGGAGGAGGTTATGGTAAGAAGCCCACTTCAGGCCCAGGATTTAAGCCGCCTTCCAACGACAGAGTGGGAGCACCAGCAGGCAAAAACAAAAAAGCAGTTTAAAAGGCGTAAAACAATGAGCAAGATAAAACATCCTTCCTAAACAGCGTTTATCCAGATGGGGTGGGACCAGATGCGGATTTAATTCAGATGCTGGAGAGGGATGTGATAGACAGAAATCCAAATGTGTCTTTCGATGATATTGCAGATCTGTAAGACAGCAAGAAGATATTACAAGAGGCAGTTTTACTCCCCATTTTAATGCCCTCTTACTTCAAAGGAATTAGAAGACCTTGGAAAGGAGTGCTAATGTTTGGTCCCCCTGGTACTGGAAAGACCATGCTAGCTAAAGCAGTAGCTACTCTTGGCAAAACAACCTTCTTCAATGTTTCTGCGAGTTCCCTCGCCTCGAAGTGGAAAGGAGAGAGTGAAAAACTTGTGAGGTTACTTTTCGAAATGGCAAGGTTCTATGCACCCACAACAATTAAGTAATATTTTTTTATCTTCATGGACGAGATAGACTCTCTCGCTAGCAGAAGAGGAGGAGCTGAAGAATCTGAGAGCAGCAGGAAAGTGAAAGCAGAGTTGCTTGTGCAGATGGATGGAGTGGGCTCTACAGCCAGTGCAGGTGCTAATGAAAAATAGGAAGAATCAGAGCAAAGAAAGAATATCATGGTGTTGGCTGCAACTAACAGACCTCAGGACTTGGATGATGCTATTAGGAGAAGACTTGAGAAAAGAGTTTACATTCCATTGCCAACATCTAATGGAAGAGCTCAGCTCTTTAAAATTAACTTGAAGGATATGAAGTGTGAGGAGTCAATAGACTGGGAGTACTTGGTTAACAAGACAGAGGGCTATAGTGGAGCAGATATTTCTAATGTCTGCAGAGAGGCGGCTATGATGCCCATGAGGAAACGACTCCTGTAGAAGGGATTCGATTTGAACAACATACAAGACATGGCTCAGGAAATAGATGTGCCTTTAACTATGCAAGACTTTGAAGATGCTATTAAAAATATTCAAAAGTCAGTCAGTGCTGAGAGCTTGAAATATTTTAAGATAAATTTTTTTTTAATTTTATAAGATTTAAAAGTTATATATCTTCTTTCTAAAAGCTTTAAAATTACACTCAAAAAGCCTTAATAAAAAAATAAGATAAAGAATCATCCATGAATTAACATTTTTATTCCTCCATACTTATTTAATTTACTATAGTCAAGGATTTAATTAAAATCGATTATAGTTTAAAATATAATGGGCATATAAGTTCTTAACTTGAGAGGCATATGTCTCCGAGGAATGGACTTCCTCGCAAATTTAAGGATTGAATTACTAAGAACTTTATACTGATTCAATTAATATTAGATTGATTTAAACTTTAAAAATTTAAACTGCAACTTTTAATCCTTAGAGTTTCTAAGTTAATTCATTTATCGTGTAGTATCTCAGCAATAATAATACGATAAGTGGATGAAAGAATTTGGAGCTCTATGAAAGAATGAGTTTATATTATTATGAACTATGTTATCTATTAAAATTTAACAATTTAAGGCTCTTAATAAACTTATATAAAATGAAAGCACTCTTATAAAAGACTAATCTAAGGCAGAGACTTCACCTAAACCCCTCCAGATCTTTCTCTGCCTTCTTTAAAAGTAATATTACAAATTAAATTACCATACTAAGGTGACCCTTGCAAGAGTAATGAGCAGGCTTTTAGAAAATTGCAAACTATTTGCGAGGATTAGGTACCTAATATTGAGAAGTTGTTCGAAAAGGGTAGCAATTAATTTTTGCTGCAGATGTACTACACCTGCCAGAAGATCTCGATCAGAGATAAGTTCTTCTACGATGCCCTTCTCTCGAAAATTGAAGATATCCTGCCCAATATCACTGCATCCAAAGATCTAATTACACTAGGTGCAGCACTCAACATGAATCCAGACACTAAAAGAGATAATCAGCAGTTCGTGCTAAAATTCTACAACTATGTTTACCAAAACAGATTCCTCCTTAAGTAAGAGGACAAGTAGATCTTAAGCAGAATTTTCAGCGACATGGGTCTACAAGCTGTGAATAAGAAGTATCTAGACATCCACTAGGAGGTAAAGTAAAAGGAGGCGCAGAGGCAGGCGTTTGATCTCTTTTAAATTCATCCTCCTGAGAATATTCTACTTGAGTTTGATTTGAGAACAGAGTCTCAATCTTAAAGAACAAAGCCACAAAGTAGATGATCATAATATTTGGAAGTGAACATCACTGTAAAGCAGAGCATATCTTTTGGCAACTAACTTATTGACACTTTCAAGCCAAAGACAGTGATAATAGAGGAACCTCCTTTGGAGACCATAGCTCAAGAATAGTTCAAGGATCATGATGGATTGATCTATCCCACTGTCAATAACTATCACTTCAAGCTTAAAGGCAACGAAATGAGAGAATTTATTGAACAGAGCATAGTTAAAAATGAGCTATACTAAGTCCATTATTTAATTTTAGAATATTAAGTTGATGAAAAATCTGGTATCATATCTGTAAAGAATATAAATAGAAATTAATTAAAATTTGTGACAATAAAAATATTAAAGCGAGGACTTGTAACATATTGGTGCATAGAATTACGATTCTTAACTGCAGGAATTAGGGTTCCAAAAACAATAAATTTCTAGTGGTAGAATTTTTATCATTAATTTTAACGATCTGTTGAATGATTTCACAAAGTACCGCAAGAATTAAATATTTCTTAAAAAAATGATATAGAATTCAAGAAAAATTACTCAAATTGGTTTTCCAATAAATTTTCAGATTTACTAATGGGATGAACGTGAGTGAGCCCTCTGATTTAGCGTCTTATGCCTATCACCATTAAAAATCTATGTCTAAAAATATAGAGGAGGCAACTCTTAAGTTCAGCGACTTGTCTATTTCAGAGTCACTAAGCAGTTTCATTTTAGGTTTGACCAAGGAATCAAGAGTGTAGTTGGAAAATGAGCTTGGCTTTTAAATATTGCTAGACACCACCTCTTGGATGGCAGATGTGTATAAGCTAGGTTGCTTCTAGTGCGGGTCGTTTTTAAATCGTTCTAAGATCACTCCTTACCCTAGCAAGGCAATTCAACTAGTAGGGGATGATTCGATGCCTCACTTCATCGATCGAGAGAGGGAGATGGCGCACTCAATCATGCGTCAAATGATGGAGTAGGAAAAAGAGTCTGCTATAGTTGCTTTTGTGGGGAGAGAGCACTTGATTAGCGTGACAAAGGAGATAATTAATTTCTTGAACAAAGGAGAGAGCTTTATGAGTTATCAAAGACCGTCACAAGCAATTGAAGACAAATCTCTTCTTAAAGACGACGAAAAGAGGCATGAATACTTAAAGAGAATTGCACTCTTCAATACTATCATGGAATCAAGCGGAGTAGAGTATCAAACCCCTCCATTTATCCACAAAGAAGAAGACTTAGTTTATTAAAGGGCTTTTGAACTCAACTACTTGAAGAAAATTGTGCTTGGAGATGTTATCGAAGATATAGAAAGCCTAGATATAAAGTTCGATAAGACAAAAGACTTCGTTCAAGAAAAATCAACTTCATATTTTATTAAACCAACAGAGTAGCTGGAGGGAGATAAGTATATTTAGAAGTACCTAAACGAGAAAGGGGGGAAGGTTGAAATGCATGACCCTTAACTATCTGCAAGGAAATTTTGCTTACAAATATGCTCAGCAGAAACAATTTGTAGAGGAGGAATTAGGGCCAATTATAGACTGAGGAGTAAAAGAAAAGAGTAGCAGAGATTATAGGAGAGCAAGATAATAAGCAATGAGCTAAATAAGAATTTTTTAATTCATGATGAATTTTTTTAATTAAGCTCTAAATGCATTAGAAAAATTTTTTATTTTATTTTACAAAATAGAGGAAAAAATAAAAGTGCTTTTATAATCAACAAATTTACTAGAGCATTAAAAAATTAAGAACGAAAGTTTGATAAACTGCATCAATCATCAAGTTCAAGCTTTTATTTCTTGAGTGGAAGTAATTGTCTTTGATTCTTATTGGGAGATTTGCTCTTTCTATTTAGATGCGAGCAATTGGGCCCACACTTCTCATTGTGCAAAAGATGGTAGCTCATGTCATCAAACTAAGTGGCAATCTTGGATCCTCTTCTGAGAGGATTCATATAATCTGCGAATTTGAACTCGTAATCCACTCTACTCTTGAATCTCTTATTCAAGCTAAGTTTTTCAGGGTCAGCCTCACCCTCAAGTAGATCATCTTAGCTTAGCTAATTAGGATTAAACATGCTTTTGTGGTTGCTCATTAGGGTCAATGGATGAGATTTATCACTAAACTTCACACTCTTTTGGTTAGGAGATGATCCATCCTGTGCTGCTTAAAATAATTTTACTCTATATTCTTAAAGTCTCTCAGTGGAGCTATCAAACGAGCCATCGAAATTGCTGTCTTAGCTCTTCAATCCCAAACTAACCTTCTTTATTAAGTTTCCATTTCATCGTATTCGTCCTCCCCTTCATTCTGTCGAGATTTCCTATTTTTCCTCAAACTCCTTCTTCTTTCTTCTTCAGCAGCCTTTCGAGCACTCAATTCTTGAGAGTTCAAATCTATCTTATTACTCTTTCTTCTTCTTGCGCTTCCATCCAAGTCTGAGTGGCTACTATAGTCACCCTCACTAGCTTCATCCACCCCACGGCCCTTTCTAAAACTGCTCTTCCTATTTCTATCTTGTGATTTGTTCTAACTCTTCTAGAAGGAACCTTCATGCTTGGAAAATGAACTTCCTTCACCTCTCCTTCCATCTTCTGTGTGCAACAAATAAGACTGGTTAGACTCCTTCCTGTTCTAACTGGTAGTCAGTTTAGAATCCCTTCCATTTAGATAAACCTAGTTCAGTTTCTTCTCTTCTACTACTTGCTATTGCAACTCTGCCTTCTCTTCTTTAAGTATCTCCTTCTCCTTCCTTTCCTTGACATATGCTTCACTCATAACTTTGTAGTTTTCCTGTAGCATGTCTAGCTTATTCTTCATCACTCTTTCATTTTCCTTCTTCTGTGCTCCAAGTTCATTCAGCTCAAGTTAGATCTTGTGTAGCTGTGCCTCTCTCTTTGCTATCTTACCGAGCAATCTTTCCCTCTCATCAACACATTTCTAATAGCTGACTTCTAGGTCTGCCAACTTACGCTGCAGTTCTTCATTCCTCACTTAATAAAAAGCATTAACTTTGTAGAAGGCTTCTTTTTATATGAAGTCTGATAGCTTCTCTTCATAATCCAACAACTTAATTTCCTACTGTTTAAGTTGCTGCTTTGACTTAGTGTATTCCTCAACTGCGTGCTTAAGCTACCGTCCAATGTCATTCGCGTGTTTCTCAAGTGAGTCTTTCTATTACTTCAAGTCCTTGTACTACTACTTCTTCACTATATACTTGTTGAAGATGTTACTCTCCTCAACTTCTAATGCTACATTTATAATGGGATAACTTGAGTTTCAGAGTCCTTGAAAGTCTTTGGCTTATAATATCTATTAAGGACTTTGAGGGCTGTTAGCTTTTGGATGTTTTAAAATCTCTGAGAGATCTCCTACTCGATCCCCTCCATTATAGATAGCTGCTGATTTTCATCTTTCATGCGATCAGCTGCAGACACAAGGGTGTTCTACTTAGTGAATCCTTAGTTGTTCTTAAGCAGTAAAATCTAGTGCACTTCTTTAAGAGTGCGAGTGACGTCAGTAGCTTGCAAATTCATTAGAGCTGAGTTTTTCGAATTCTCCTTTCCAAGCCATCCTGTATTCTATCTATCTTATCAAACTCAGCCAGGATCTCAGTTGCTTAATTCTCGTAATTATTTCCTAGCTCTTGCAAGGCCTAGTCCTCTGGTGAGGAGACAGATGGCAAAGTATTGACAGTATCTGCTCTTCCAATTGGATCAGAGTGAAAAGACTGAGAGAATTGCTTGCTCGGATCTTCTAAGAGTGTGTTGAGAGTTGTCAACAGTTCAAATGCTTTACGAGTTGGGTGCTCTTTATCTAGTTGAAGGTACTCTTCAAAGTTGAGTTCTCTTTCCTTAGCGAGTTAGATGTGTGTCTCCTTTAGTTGAGTGGTGAGATGATGGAGAGAATTCTTGAAAGCGGAGTACTACTTATCTTGTTGGAAGTAGTTCTCCATGTAGTAGTTATGCAGTTATGTGAAGCTCTAGTTAACTCCAGTAATGAATCTCTCAAACTGCTTTTCTATGATCTTGCTCATCTACTTTCCAAAAAGCTAAGATTAGTTATCCTCAAACAGCGTTGTCATGATCTACTTCAAAGACTTTTAAATTCAAATCACTTAAGACTATGAAAGACTTATAAATTTTATATTTAATTAAAGACTAATGTGTTCATTTTTAAAAACTGGGTATAGAGTTGATGTCTGAGTTTGCAGAATTGTGTCCTCTCCATGCTTTTGTGCATCCTTTGCTGTGCTTCAATATCTATTTCTTTAATATCCACTTCCTTGGCAAGTAAATCAAAACTCTTCTTTAACCCTTGGTGCTTTTAGTTAGCAAGAACTGCAAATACTCTCCATTTCCAGTTTGAGTACCTACACAGCTGCTTTTTGTATACTTTTATTTTATTATGATATGCTTTGAAAGAGAGCGAGTAGTTTAGTTAGTTTGGTAGCCATTTCCCTTTGAGCCTGTTTCCAACAGGTATGGCTCTAGGTCTATGTTTGCTATTTCAACTTGATTTATTTCTAAGTCAACTCTGAGTGCTTCCTATTTTGTTTGTCCATAGACTCCTGATCAGACATAATCAGCTCTCTATGGCCTTTGTAAAAGCTCTGGCTGTCGTGAGACTCAGCTCTCTTTTCTCTGAAAGTTTAAGGCTGGCTGAATACTATCTATTATTTTTCCAATTTCTCAGTTTGGTTCCTTCCAGTTTCATATTGCTATAATTGTGTAATTCTTATTAAAAAAATATCATAAACTATCTTTAATAAGAGCAAATAAATCTATAAATATTTTGAAGCTATTTCTTCGGCTTCAGCTAAGCATTTTAGTTAGCCTTACGAGCTTCAATAAGCTCTGCAGCATTGAGTTTGCTTGTATGATTGTTGTTATGATCTTGTAACTATTGGTTGAAGTTTATAGATTTTCTTTTCATTGTATCTAGAAGCTTGAGTCTCTAATTCTTGAGCAGAGCAAACTGTTGTTAGTTTTGCATTGACTAATTTAATGTAGTCTGATTGCTTTTGTATTTGTGTAATTCACTGCCTTCTTGTCCGAACCCAAGATTTAACAAAGTAAGATTATAGCTAAATAACAATCTATTATAGCATAATGTTTTTTCAAATAGTACTTTAATTTACCAAATTGTGAATAATAGAGTCGTGTGAATTCTTTGAATTCCTTATCTTTCCAAACATAGTGTTCCCAACTCCTAACTGAAAATCTACAGAGTCAAACTAGCTGGAGTTACCCCTCTGCTTTTACCTTTCTCTCTTTGGCAAATTACCTGTCATTAAGAATTATCTGTTCATTAATTAATCTTAAAAGCACTCTCAGGTTCAGCTCTCTATCTATCAAGAGACTCCTCTATTGAGGATGTATTCAATCCAAAGTTTGAGTAGTAATTGGCATCTTATTATTCACTGCTTTGTTGTACTAGCCCCTAAGTTATTCGTAACTGCGTTTAAAGAGGTATCTGTCTGTTTGATTTTCAAATTCATGTGATTGAAGAAGAAGGGTCTGAGATTTTTCTATCGTACTTGCGTTAAATCCTCTACTAAAAAGTCTTAGAGTCTTCCTTAAGATTTTCTTCAAAGTCGAAAACTGCAACTGACACTTAACTCTCTTCCTAGGCAGGTCTCCTGTCGAAAGTTTTCTCTGCTGTATCTGGCAGAATACTGGGGTTATGCTTAAACTTAGAAAATGACTTCATGTGGTTCTGATTTTAAGCAGTTGAGTCTCCCACAGAATTCAAAAGCATAGGAATGGTTTGTTGAGAAGACTGCGTATTCTCATCTGATGGTTCTTCCCTTCTGATAATCTGAATGATATTCTTAGTTGGACTTTTACCACCCTCTCCACTCAAGGGATAGTTGTAATTTGATGTGGTGAATTCTTGAGTTTAGTTCAACATAACGTTATTGAAAATCGGTTTGAAAAGTTCAAACTACCCACTCTTTTGCTAGATAGATTACAGATCAAGGCCACCGCCGACTCTCTAAGTGCTGAATTATTTTCTCTATCCACCTACTGCTGTCTGGATATTGCCTGACTTCCTCATTTAAGAGTTGCTTAGTCTGATTTGATCAAGTGCTTCTTTATTAGTCGAGGTCTATGGAGGTATGTTATCTCTACTCTTGTTTTGAATTTAAGACTTCCTCGCATGAGATAGGTTTTGATTGGACATGCCGATAATTTGACTAAAATTTTCGTAGTATTTTTATTGGGATGTTGATTATTCCCTTGAGAGAAGATATAAAGTTAAAATGAAAACTTAAATCCTTTGGGTGATTTGAATCACTCTAGTCTTGTTTCTTTTAGTTAATAGGAGAAAGTCCAACATTGATAGAGACGTCATGAGCAGCAGAGAAAGGTTTCTGTCTTGAGATTGAGTTAGAGTAGGAGGTAGAGATAACTCTTTTGTACTTAGTTTGTCTGGGCTCCTTAAGATTGTAGGTTTGCTTTATTTTATTTTCCATTTTAATAGTAAGCTCTCTCTAAAAGAATAGTAGTAGTAGTTGCAATCCTAAATGGAATTATCTGACTTTTTTAAGCAGCAGTATTAATTTATAGATCAACGATTCATAATCTTACAAAACTGTCTTTTAATCAATAGATAATATGTTAATGAATTTATTTAGTAGCAATTCAACACAGTAGAGCCTGATAGTGTTGGAGCCACTGTCTTTTATCAATGGGAGAATAGGACAAGTAAGAAAGAAATTCTTTTTGAGTTCAAGGGGTGATAGTTTGAAAAGTGCTTCATTTGCAACTCTAATTAGAGTGATAATTTGACTTTCATTGAGTAGGGTAGTGACTTTCTGATTCTTGCTAAATCCCTAGAAAATGTCCAGACTTTCTTTGTTCATAATTAGTTACTTCTTAAGAAGACATTACAGACAGTTTTTAACAATCTAGAGCTTTTGATCCGCATTTAAATGATATTTTGAGTTGTTCTCTTTGCTTGAAGCTGTCTAGTTCTTAGAATGAAGAATTAGCTTGGCTTGCTTGCCCTGGCTATTGCTTACTAATCAAGCACAAAAGCAGAGGACTGATAATATTCTCAGTGTCTAATACTTCAAGGTGCATTCTATTTGTCTCTATTAGTCTTCCCATCACTTAAGCAAGTGCCTGCCTTAAAATATCCATCTGCTGTTGGTTTGCAGGAGTCGACTGGATTCTAAATAAGATTGCACAAAGAAAGGAAATCATCTCTGCGAGAGTGCGAGGACATCGTAGTAAATTATTAATTTCTATAAGATATAAACCTAGGTGGATTTCTTCTTATCCTTTCCCTGATTTGCTTCTCTCATTTACTGATTGAACACTTTAAAAGGAGTCTTTGATATCTCCTTGTTACTAAGATTCTTGAAGTCGCAAGTTCAGCAAGTAGTAAAGAGTAAGAATGTACTATTCTTGCACTTGCTAGTTTTGGTCTTCAAGTCCCTTTATCGATGCTTGAAGAACTTAGTCAAAGATTTGGTGCATCGATGAATAGTTAAGTGTGCACTACACGTAAGCTCTTATGCATTAATTTGATGACAGAATAAATTAATTGTTTGCATCTGATGACATCAGCTTTGACATCAGAAGACTTGTCACTGTTTGAAAGTTTGATTAGGTGTTTGAAGATATCTGAGCTCATCTGAAACAGGTTTGAAGGGTTAGATTTAATTATCTGCTTTAAAGCTTTGAACGCACACTCCTTGGTGAATTTCTAAAACCATCATCAGTCTTTATCTTACATCAGTAGAGGTTTTTTGGATCTTGAAGTAGCAGTCTACTAAATCCTTGGTTTAAGAAATGGCATCTGGCCCAAAGTGCTTTGAACACTTTAGAAGAGAGATAGCAGCATTAAACTTTATAGAAGTTACTCATACTTACACTTTGACATGATTAGTGGCTTTTGGATTGGACATCAGGGGTAGAATTTGTTCAAAGAAAAATATGCTCAAAACTAAGAGATGTCATGCTTCAGCAAATCAAGCATGCCGCGCATAAGAGAAGCTCCACATCCAAAGTTAGTTAACCCTATTACTGCACTCACAATGCTTGGTGCATATATATTTATTAACATTAGAAAAATATTGGTGATTTTAATTTAGAAAATATAATACTGGATTATTACCAAAATTGACAAGAAATTGAAATTGAAAAATTCTTATTTTCTCTCTTTCAAAGTAAGAGTCTTAATAAAAATTAAGTTAGCTTCTGATTATAAAAATCAATTTATTTGTATCAAGATCTTGATAATCTAAATGAAAAATATTTTTTATAAAAAAGAAGTTTATCTAATAGTTGGGGTAGTTATAGATGATTATTGGAGAGTTATAGGTTATTTAATGGAATGGTCAACTAGACTAATAATCCTCTGAGTGTTCGAGAATGAGTGAATCTCCTCTGCACTTTCAAACTTCTACTAAGCTCTGATCTTGTACTTTCTTGAAGTGCTATCATCGCTCTGTTGAAGTTTTTAAAAGGTGAACTGAGAGCTTCCCTCTAAACTCTTATAGAACTTATAGAGGAATTTTACTATATCTTATTAAAATCATTCAGCTTCTACTTCGTCAGGGTGCTCATATTTGCACTTGCTCCAGTTCTCCAAGTTTAACTTCAAGTTGTTCACTTGAGCTTTAACTTGAGGGAAGGCATTGGAGAGCACTTAATAGAGAGGTAAGACCATGAAGGTTATAAAGCCACTTTGGCTCTAAGAAACATCCACAGTTCTTTCCATCATAGGACAAGGTGGGAAAATATTAGCATAATATAGTATGAAGTCCTAATCTTATCTCTTCATCGTATTATTTGAAGAACTCATCATGAAGGAGCTGAGTCCATTTCACTGATAAGTCCCAACTTCTAGCATGAGTACCAAGGTCTGCTGCATGAATAACCATGTTCATGACCTCTTGCTGGATTTCAAAGTACTTCTCTGGGTTGGCTTGATTGAGCAAGGCTTCGTTAGTTTAGCCTCCTCGAATTTAGAACTGGGAAAAGAGTTGCATGAAAGAGTTAACCTTTGTGAGATGCTTGGCCATATCTGTAGCTAAAATGCTCTCTATCATTCTTTTTCTAAAGTGCTTCTTCTGCTAAGGGGAAAATGATTCTATGAAGTTTAGATCTTCCTTGGTCAGCTCCATGAATGTTTGTGACACATGGTAGTTATAAAGATAAGATGAAATTTTCTTGAACTGCTTGATCATTTGAAATAATAGCCCTGTAGCTAATACTATTAGAGTGGAATCCGTTGGTGTAGCCATCGTGCTTAAAATCGTGGCAAGCTCCTGCTATTATGATGGAGAGAAAGTCGAGCTCACTAAGCTTGATGATATCATTGATTCCTTGCTAAGTGAGCATGTAATAACTGTGCTGTGCTACATCAGCTCCGTGTAGGTCATTATGATAAAGCACATCTCTTCTATAGCCTTAGTATATCCGCTGTAAGAACTTTCCAAGCTTTACCTCGTTAGTCAAGTGTAGTGAGTTCGAATGCTTTAGTAAGTAATATGTCAATAAAGGCAGTGTGTTCTGACGTTCCAATTTCTTGTTGAGGTTGAAAATGTTAAAATTTAAGCTTACTGGCTACTCTTCTTCAATGAAACTTTAATTGTCTTCAAACAATTTCCTGATTTAACCCGAAGGATGGTCGTTCATTTTAAAGGAAGGCGATTCAAAGAACTCTGAATAGGCTAGCAATATTTAAAATAGTTTGATGTCTATTAATGTGCTGGAGAAATTTAGAAGCGCTAAGCATACAAGAATTACGCTGTAAGTATCCCCAGATTATTAAATTTATTAAAAAGTTTCTAAAGTTAGAGTTGTCTTCGAGTCCGAAGATGTTACTGATAAGATTTGCCTTATTGCTTTAATTCTTTACTTCCAAGATTGGAGAGTAGTTTCTGTGCATTCTTGCAGTTCAAGTAATAAAATAAGTAACTGTTTCTTTATAGCTATGCTCACTTAATTCAAATGGAAAAGAAGCTCGATTCATAAATTAAATAGAGCTCACTCTCATCTTATGAATTAATGATGTTTTGTTTGTTTAATGTCGAGTACAATAAAATATGGCTGATGATCCTTGCAATCTCTTGTGGATGATTAACTTTCTAAATATACCTAAATTATGATGAATATGCTTCAGAATTGTCTCTAATTCTTTCAACTCTATTCCTTCTATGAGAGAGAGGCCTTCTACTTTGATTTCTTGAGGGTTTGATTCAGATTTGATTTCTTCATGCATTTGACTTTCCAGGTTTAAGGTGCAAATCTCATTCTTTAAAAAAGAAGACTACCTGATGTAGTTATTGAATATCTTTAAGTCCAATTAAACATTATAAAAGAATTCGAGAGACTCTTGCAACTGCTTCAATATTTTGCTTTCCCTCACAGTTATTATAAAGCTGTTGAAATCTTCTGGCGATGATGAGTTCATATGTCTCAATATAAATATGGGAATAATTCTCTTCTCTAACTTGTTATTCTATTGAATTGTGCTTTAGTTTTAAAGATGAGTGATTGACAAGCGATGAATTCGATTCTACGCGGACTGCAAAAAATGATTTAAGGATAAAAATTATCTAATTAATGAATTTTAATAAGCCCTAACTAAAAGTTAGGACTTATAAAGAAGAAAAGTTCAAGCTTTAATTGAATTTATATTTCAAAGAGATGACTATTTTCGTAATATTCAATAATTTTATATACCCTTAGCTTGGAAATTCTCTTCTCTAGCAATTTGAATTGGATATAGAATTAAAATCAATAAAAAGTTTAGTCTTCTTCGTTTTCTTCATAACTATCCCAAATTATTGCATTTGTCCTCGCCCTATCTACAAAGTAACTCATTCCAGGCATTATATGAGTAATAGTGGTCCACAGAGGCAGCACCACTCCGTTAAGAAAACCTGGTTAAGTTTTAGGAATGACTGTAGTTTTCCTATCACAGTAAAATGAGAACGGGAGGCCAAGTTCTAATTCTCTATCTCCTTACTTGAAGAACTCGTCGAACACTAAACTTGTAATAGTAATTATTATTAATGCTAAATTAAATATATGTTTAGGTAGCACCATTTTCGAGATACTTAAAATTCTCTTGCTTATTAAATTATTCTCTGTTAATTATAGATAAAATAAGCCCTATGAAGGTTTAAGAGAGATCACAAGAGTGCATGCAGCACTCAAGTATGAATTGCTAACTCTCGATAAGTTTATTATTTGTCTCTCCTTCCGTTGGCCTTTCCACGATCAAGTGGTTGTTTTAGCCATTCTTAATTTGCTTATACTCCAATATTTCCTTCAACTTGTTTAACTCTTTGGCATGGTTGGCCATGTCGGTTGCCAAAATGCATCCAATTATCCTCTTTCTGAAGAGTTTAAAATCCTCGTTGCCTATGCGGGTCTTGGATGAGTATGAAATCATGCATGAGTCTAAAAAGTTGTATTCTTTTAGTTTTAGGATCCCGAAAGTCTAAGCCACGTGGTAACTTTCTTGCACAGAGGTATCATTCGTCAAAAAATTATATATCCAGTCATTTTAAACTCAAATCAAGATTTATAATTTTTTTAATTTTAAGTGCAAATTTAATAAATTAATCTTCTGGAAGGAAAGTTTTTTTTATTGAATTATTGAACCACTTTAAATAAAGTATATTTATTTTACTAATTTTATATTCTAGAGTTAAAGTTTAATGAGATATTTATTTAAGCAAAAGCAAAATTATCTTATAAAATTAATTCTAATTAAGTGAACTTAATTTAACAATAAAATCTTTCTCTAGATTTATGAGATTTCACCAGAAATTAATTAATATCCATAAATAATTTTAGCGTTAAAAATATTATTTATAGGGTTTTATATTGTAGCTTAAAAATAAAAATGATAAACTCTATCCGAAAATGTATTGGAGTGGAAAGCATTGGTGTATCCATCGTGCCCAAGGTCATGGCATAACCCAGCTGTTAAAAACGCCAAAATATCCATTTTAGTAAGGGATGCTATATTTATCAAGTCTCCTTAAGTAAGGAACAAGTTTGCAACTTAAGCCACGTCAATTTAAAAATAAATTCCATGAAGATCATTATGATAAGAGACATTTGAGTTGTACGTGTTCAGCACCCTGTCTACAAACTTTGCATAAATCTTTTCATTTATAAGGGACTAAATCAAAGGGTAATTTATTTATAAATACTCCAAACCGTGCTAGTAAATTTGATGAAGAGCAATTAGAGGAAGCGTTTTCTATCTTCCCACAATGCTTTGAAACTAGAATAAGTCAAATTAGAGGGAGGTAGTCTCTTTGATTTGCTCTTAGTACTGCTGATAATCGCTGAGTAGGTTTCTAATGCTGGGGTCTGTGTCTATTTCTGATTTTTATACTATAAATGCCGGTTTCTATTTACTCTCTATTTTTTATACTTGCTTGTAAGTATAGTTAACTTTGTGGAGTAACCTCCACTACTCTTCGACACTCAGCTCTTTCATTCGCCCTGTTTGCTTGTTATCAACCCTTGGCTACTTATCCTCTCTTTCACAAGATGGAATGTAGATGTTCCTATCCTTAATACTGTTGATTGCAAAGTCTATTTCCTTCATAAATTGCTCCTCTATTGCTGTTGCACTAGTCACTTCATTTTCACTCAATAGCCCAGATGGTTTTCTTTGATATATGTGACCGCCATCCTTCGCAATGGCCAGAGTCTTTTGAGAAGTAGACTGAGTCATTTACTAGAAGGCGTTGCCAGTCCTATAGATTCTATATCTTATCAGCCTTCTTGGACAAGAGGAATCTCTTGACTTTATGGAGCGACATGACAACATTACTAGCATTAGATCTGTACATCCTAGAACGACCTCTAAAGTTTCTCTCTCCTGATCTTCTTCCTTAGACCTGAGAAGAAGCGCCAAGTCCTTTAGCATGTTTTGTATTGGAACATAGAAGGCTCCAGTAATAGATTAGTAATTCTTCTTTGAGGCGAGCTTCCTAACATTTTCATCAAATAATTGCCTGAGCTCTTCGGGTGAGAAAGTCTGATCTCTGTATAAAAGGAGAGCAGAGTTTGTCTTCCTCACCAACTATTTGGGTTCTTTGGATTTTTCAAGCACATTTTTAACTCTGATCAAGTTCTTTCCTATTTCCTCTTCAGGTTAGACTGCTGCTGTAATTACATTGTAGAATTCATGTAGGTCTTCTAGTAACAGCACTGACTTATTATGAAACTGCTTTGACTGGAAGAGTTTAAGCTTCCACTCGTCCATCTGGAATTCATCTTCTTGCGAAGTCTTCTAGTCTTGAAAGTGAGCTTTCATTTTATTAAATTTAGGTTAGAATTAGTCTAGCAAGTTAATTAAGTAGTGTTTAATTTATTTATCATGCTTATTTTATAACAAGACTTACTCACACTGCAAGTTGATATAGGCATTGAGAGTTGAAATAGAATTTAAATTTGAACTTGAGGAAATATGAATAGCAATAATCCCTTTGCCAACAGGTATGAAGATGAAGACGCCGTGGATGCAATTGAAATGGCTCCCTCAGACACTTCCATACGACTAAAACTTGCAGTCATACATGCACCATAGCCAAGGAAGCAAGACTAATCTCACCAACTACCAAAATCAGTAGCAGATACTCAACCAACCACAGATATCTCTATTTATATTGTCAAGCAGCAACTCCCAGAAGTCACTGTAGAATCAATCCTAAACAGTTTTCCCTCCAAGATAACTCCCTCAATAGCAAACTCCCACTCCCAATTATCCTTCTTAGTCGCCATAGTAACTATCCCACAGTCCTGTATAATCTCAGTACCCGCTTTCCAATCAAAAGCATAACTATCAATAAATATCATATTATTTAACTTCGTAGGTCAGTAATTGAGCCAGCAGCCATCTTAACAGTTCATAAACTTACAAAACTCGAACGCGAAAGACAGACAGAACATTTATCCTGGCTCTTTAGGTGACTAGTCGCAATCTTTTCTCAATCTATCTGATTATTTCTTTAATCTATCAGACTCTGTTGAGCACAACTAGAACTTGCAAGGCGCTTAATTGCAGATGAATATGAGCAGCAGTAACCTGGCGCCTGCAAACGTGCAGTTCTCAACTTACAACCAATTATTATTCATGTATAAATTAGGAAGCGACAGAGTAAACAATAGCCAACTACCTGCTTAGAATCCTAACACTTCCATGATTTCAAATCAGAGCGCTCACAACACCTCGGGCCTTGGAGCATAAGGGGGGCAGTCAGCTCTCGTAAGATAGTTGTCTGAGAAAGTAAGGAGCTAGGCAGAGAGACTGCAGAAATTATTTCCATTTTTAAACTAGAACAGTATAAATAGATGGTGGAGAGAAGGATATCTGAGATAGATCCTAAACACCCTCTGCCTGTGCTACCCTAGCATATGGGTTAGAAGAGTTTCAGCATACCTCAGCCAGAACTTCCACCCAGCTCAGCTGAGCTAAAGAGACAACTTGCAATCAAAGAGCAAGACTTGCAATATGCAAAGTAAAGAAACGAGAAACTTATAAACTCAACTCATACCCTAGATTATAACTTACTACGATTAATTGTTTATAGGAAGTTGAGACTTTGAGAAAGTAAGTAGATGAAAAGTCCCAAGTGCTCGAGTCTTAACTTCTCACTCAGCACAATCAGTCTTAGCAAGTGAGTGCCTCTAAGCAAGGCTCCTCAGCTGATTTGTAAGAGGCTCTTAGAAAAGAGATGCAGCTAAATGAGTAACTTCAAAAGTAGCTAGAAATTTTGAACTAAGGAGGAGTGATGGAAAAGATAAAATAGCTTGAGGATGAAAAGAATGCTCTTCTTGACTACATAGAAGAGAATATTGAGAAAAGCCACGCCAATACCAACAGATCTGCTGCCTTATTGGGTGAAAGTGGAAACGTGGCTGGAATGTTGAGTGGGCTAGGTGGCTAGCAAGACCGATTGAAGTAGCTAGAGTACGAGAACAGCAAGATGTTCCAGCTATGTGAGAACCTCAAGTACCAGGAAGCGTCTCATAAGTAAAGAGTCAATGAGCTCGAATAAGAACTTGCAAATAGACCATCTGTTTAGGACCTCAATCCAATTTATAATTTTCAAACAAAATCTAGTCAAACAAATATTTTAATGAAAGAATGATTACGATTCTAAAAATATCTTATAACAGTAAGTAAGTTTTATTGAATGATCTGAGGGATAAACTTGACTAGATTTAATCAAGGTATAACACTAAATGCGACGACTACTCCAGTTTAATAAAGCAAATTGATCCACACTTCAACGAGAACACATTTGGAGGTCCATCTGCAAACACAACTAATCCTATTGAGGACCTCCACTCGAAGCTATTAGGAGTTAATACACTCTAAAAGGAGCTAGAATTTTCAAAGGAATAATTTGAAAACACTATTACCAACATCAAAAGAGAGAAAGATTAGCTGAAGCAGACGATAGAGGAACTAGAAAGCAGAGAACACGATTACCAAGAGAGACTACTTAGAGCAGAGAAGGATGCAGAGTTTGTGAGGGCAAGAGCCAGAGAGCAGAGTCAAGGAGAGAGTGAGAGAACAGATACACTCATCTACGAGAATGATAACCTCAGGAAAGAAGTAGATAGACTTCATCAAAGGATAAAGGCCCTCTAAACTTTTAAAAATTACTATAGAGATGAATTTCTTATAATCACTATGAATAAGAGAACTGCACTACACTCCAGGACACGCTGAATGAGACTTAGCAAGAGTTTGAAAACTTAGTTAATGATCACGAGAAACTTTCGCAACAGCTGCAAAGAACAAAGACCCAAGCTGAGCACTTGGAGCAGGAAAGGGACAGGTACAAGTAACTAAACTCAGACTCTGACAAGGAACTACTCAAACTAAGATCTGAGATTGTAGAATTATTTAAAACAGAGATACCTGATATATATTCTATTTCCGATTCTTATAATGCAATAAGAAAGGAGACAGCAAGACAGAGAGAAGACCTTACTGCCAATAATAAGCAAATTTCATCGCTGAATGACTAGCTTACAAGCAAGACATGGATAACAGAGACCTCAAGCACTAAGTCTCAAACCTTCAGCACGAGCTTTCTTCTACTCAGAACCATTAATATGATAGAAACGAAAGACAAGCCAAAGACTGGGAGCAAACTATAGGAGATCTTACCAAGGAGCTGAAGTACGTACAAGGAGAACTTACAGAAAAGGAAGGTATATTCCAAAGAGTAGAGTAGGAGCTTAGAAATAAACTCCACTCGCTTGAGGAAGTCACTCATGAAAGAAGTCAATTGAGATAAAGAATTGATGACCTCCAGAATGAACTCAACCATATTCACAGCATCAAGGCAGATAAGGACGAGAAGTTGAAAGCTCAAATTCACAAGAACGAATAGCTTCTTTAACAGCTAGAGCAAATTAATCAGGCTTACTCATAGTTAAGTCAAATTGATTTTCATCTGTAAAAGACGAGAAGGAAGCAACACTCGTTGTTAAAGTGGAGAAAGAGAAGCTGATAGAGTACACTTAAAGGCAACTGCAAAAGATGGCTAAGGTGGCAGACAGATCGATAAAGCAGCTCAAGCAAATCGCAAAGCAGTAGTACGAATTTTGTCTTGAGATGAAATTCAAACCCAACCAGATAGTATCACTACCTTCTGCAGGCCATTAGTATCATTCCCAAGAACACAACTAAGAATTAGAGCCTACTTTACTAGAGGTAGAACAACACATTCATCATCTCAATGAAGTTTTCAGCCTCATCAATAACCAAATCAAATCTTAGAACAAGCAAGTCATTGACCTTAAGTCAGAGAATCTGCTTACACTTCAGAAGCTTTAGCAACTAGAAACCAAGAACCAACAATAAGCTAGTTTGGAAAAGGAAAAAACAATTGGGGCAGGAAGGTAAATTAATGGGGAAAAGAAAAAAATTAAAAAAGAAAAACAAGTTCAAGAAAAATTAGAGATCAAATTTAAAATAAATTTAAGGGGGGTGGGAAAATTTTTTCTAAAAAAATTTTTTTAAAAAAAATTTTTTAGGAGACAAAAAGGAAAAAATTTATAAAAACGGAATTAAAATAAAAGTGCTTTAAACAGGGGAAATCAATTTTTTAAAAGAAAAGGCAAAATTGAAAACTTTTAAGTGTTTACCCTTAAGAATAAGAGCCATCCAAACGTTTTTAAGAACACTACAAATTGAAACCAAAAAACCCTTAAGTAGGATGAAATTTTTATCTCAAAATACAGCTCCCTTCAACTTGAAGGGAACCAGAGCTTATGCAAAAAGGGGGAAAAGGGTGTTAATTTTAAAGAAAAGGTAATAAACCTGGGGAAAAGAGTGGAATGAAGAGACAATTTTGAGAGTTTAAATTACAGAAAGAGAAAATTGCTCAAGAAAGACAAAGATCTTAAACAGCAACTAAAGTGCATTGAATTTCAAGAGAAAAGTTTAAATTAATGAATTTTTTAAAAATTAATTGGATGGGTTCGTTTAGAGACAAAAAATCATGGAAAAATTTTTGGGAAATTCTCAAAAAATACTTCAAATGCCAAAAAAAAAAAATTAAAAAGTTTTGGGGTTTTCCAAGAAGAAAGTGATTAGGGGAAAATATATCACAAGACCCCAATTTTACAAATAAAATTAACAATAGAAAAAATTTAAAAATAAAAACCCCATTTTTGATAAAAAATGAAAATAAGTTTGAAATAATTTTTTTTTAAATAAAATTAAAATCAGGGCATTAAAACGCAAAAATTTACTCAAAAAAACTACATACCACCCTATCCCATTTTATTTTGATCAAGGGTTTGGGAAATTGAGCCCCCCCTTATAAAGAGTTAATATCATTCCCAACATCAACTCCATCGCAAAAATGTTGAGAGTGCCAGCGCGCACTATCCCTCTGTTTGAAGGTTTTGCAAGAGAAATTTAGGAGTTGCGGGTTTTCCTATCGCATTTCTAATTTAAATGTAAACAAAATTTAAATTTTGATTACCCCCAAAACTTTTCGCCACTAAGCCCCCTTTTCATTTTTGGATTAGCGCGCAAAATTTCCATAGATATTTTTCCCTTTCTAAATTTTCCCCTTTAGACTGTAGAAACTCTATTTTAAAGGCAAAAACTTTCAAAACGTAATTTTAGTGAAGCGCGTTATAACCCCCCTAACCTTTTATTATAATCTGAAATATATTTACGCTCCCTCCAGGTGTGGAGGGATACCCGGGGAAATTTGTAGGGCTGACAAACCCTTTTAAAAAACCCCTTCATAAAAGAAGATTTGGCCCAAAACACGAAAACAAGAAGTTTACGGTAAAAGAAAATATAATAAAGGGCCTTTATTGGGCGGGAAATCAGCGAAATCCCCAGAAGCTTATGCCCTTTCTTCCCCGTTTTTAAATCAAGCAAAGAGCAGTATGTTGCGTTTTTTAAAACTCAGAGAAAAACACAAAAGGTGAGATCCTTTACTGGTTGAAACCTAGGTAACAAAAAAAGGGAAACGAAGAAGGATACGCTGAAAAAATTTCCTTTTTTTAATTTCCATATCGCCAGGTTAAACGGATTGATTTTTACGGGAACTTATTAAGGGACACTAAAAGGGAACGCTGTCTATATTGATCCCATGTTTAATTTGATACAGAGGTTTAAATAGGAGAAATTGTAAGAAGGGGAAGAAAAAGACAAAGTTATTTTCGAGATAAGGTAAGTGAAATTTTAGGAAAAGTATTTAAGCTTAATTTAAATTTACTTAATCACTTTTGCTTATCTGGGAAAAAGGGGATTTTTAAAAGGGGTTTCCCTTTTCTTCTTCTTTGGGGCCAATGGACCTAGTTTTCCCATTTTCAAACCTGCTCCCGCATCTAGGTCATCTCTCGCCCAAAATTTTTATATTAAAAGCCCTTTTGCTCCCCTCAAATCTTGTTTTTTGCTTCCGTGCCTGAAATTTGCTCTCTCCTTTTTAAGAAAAATGCCATTTGAAAGGTTTCTCTACACATTTAAAACCCAAAATTTTCTAGAGAAGTAGGGATACTTCGGCTGCCCCCCCATTCTTTCGCTGTAACTTTTTCCTTGCTTTTTTGGGGTCTTCTCCTCAAAATTAAATTTCCTTTTCCCTGGGGATTTTCAATGATCTTTTGAGGTACCTGCACTAATAAAAGGGACCCAAAAGAAAACCCTTCGTTCGGGAAACTTTTTTAAAGAGTTTTTCCGTTGGGAAAGGGAAAAAGAACCTCCGGATCCCCCATCGCATCGTCTTTACATTTAGTGATGAATTCGGGAATATTTGGGGATCCCATAAATTGTTGAATGTTGTTTTGGAGTTTTTTTCTCATAAAAATTGCTTTGAGGAACAATCTTTTTCCCAACCTTTTTCCCGGGGAAAAACCAACAAAGATTTTTGTTAACCTGGGAGAGCTTTTCCCTTGCAAGTAGGTACCTTAAAGGCCTTTTTTCTTGGGAAACCTTTTGGGAAAACTCTTGCGTTTCCCATCTTAATCCTTAAAATTTTTTTTTTCCCCCAATTTTGTTCGAATCTGTTGTTCAAATTAAAATAAATTTAAAATTTTTGATCAAAGATCCAAAACGAATAAATTTTACAAATTTAAATAGGAACCTATAGGGAAAGAAAAAATAGATAAAAGCTAGAAAATTAAAAGGAATCAGGTGCAATTGTAAGATGGAGCCCTTTTTTTATTTTGGGTGTCCTTTAAAAATTAATATAATATATTTTAAAACCTTAATTAGTAGAAATACTAAATTTGCGAAATTTAATTAGTACAGTTAATCGCGGAAATAAATTAGTAGCACTTTTTTTCCCCCTTTTGACGTCGAATTCAAACATGGTTCCAAGGAAAGTAAAACTACAAACTGCTTTTTTAATTAAATTTTCGTAAAAATTCAAGCAGAAAAAGAGATAAATTTTGGGGCTATCTAAAAATAAATAAAAAAAGATAAAAACATCAAAAAAATGACATCTTTTGAAACTCTGATTTCTCGTGATCTCTCCCCCTAGCAACACATAAAATAATAAAAAAGGGGGTTAAATTTAATTTAAAATTTAAAATTTTAAAAATGGAAACCCAACCTAGCAAAGGGAAAAGTACAATTAGAAAACCAAGCTAAACTAATTTTTGGCAACCCCCCCAAAACAAATGCTTTTCCCCTGGGAAAGGGGAACTTCTAAACCTTGAGCTCAGCAAAATTTCTTTTTAAAATTTGTCAAGCCAAGGGGTTGAAAAGTCGGGGGGGGCTTTTAAAACTACCCACCTGATGCTCCTCTTTTTGGGGCTTCCAAAGAAATAAATGAGGAAGAAGAAACTTTTTGAATGCGAAAATGTAACGACAGTTCGAATACCTCAAGGCCTCAAGGGGAAACTTTAAGGGGCCCACTAAAAACCAAAGATCTATAAAACATTAGAAAGGGAAACGGTCGCTACCCCTTTGCTAACTTGTAGAGACTTTCTCTCACTCGTTTTCCCTCAAGAAAAAATTTGGAGAAGAACAATGGCGATTTCGAAATTGAAATAAAAAAACTTTAAAGAGGGGCCCAGCTAAGAGGCGAAACGAAACCTTGAAAAGGGTTCAACTAAAGGAACAAGGGGAGAAGAAGGGGAGTTTGATTAAAATGAATGAACCCTTAGGGGAGGGTGAAAAGTTTCAGCTATTTAAAAGAAGACTCCATGCTTGAGAGTTTTTAACTTTGGGGGATTGGGGTTTTAAAAAATTACCTCCCCCTTGCTGATCAAACGAAAGAAAACCATCAAAACAAAAAATTTGTTTAAAATTTCCCCCTTTAAAGAATCCCTTGCAAAAAAGGGAAAAGAAGGGGTTTTTGATTTCGCGAACGAACTGACAGTTTTTGAGAGAAGCGAGGGAAAAAAACTTGAAGTAGGGTTTTTTCATCTTGCTTTTCTTATCGATCTTTAAAATTCATCGCCATTCCCCTTCCAAAGGGAGTTTACACTAAAGAAATTTTAGCACGAGGGCAACAATTTATACTTACTGCTATTCTCATTTGACCTTTTAAGAAGGAGGATTGCATGATTGGGGTTTCTTTGCACAAAGATCCAAGCCAAAAACTCATGATAAACTTTAAACCCAAAGTCAGAAAACTGTCATAGACTTCAACAGAGTTGTAAAAAGAAAAAAATTAAAGGAAAGCATCGGTAAAAGAATGCGGGCTACCCCCATAGAACAGATTTGGGCCAAACGGTTCATGCAGGGGGAATTTTGGGTCATATTTTGAATTTATTTTTTGAATGGATATAAACCAAGGGGAAATACTATTTGGAAGTGAAATGATCAATATAATTCGCAAAAAAAATTTGGGTAAGATAGACAAGGTACAAATTTGAAAAATTTAAAAAAAAATTAATAAAAAAGAAACCCTTGAAACCTAACACCGTTACTGAGATGGGGAACATTAAAAGGTATAAAATTAAAGAGAATATAAAGAAGACTAAAGGGCCCACCTTCCTAAAGACTTTAGATTGCCTTTTGGGGTTTAAAAATTTTAGCTTTAATAAGTATTAATAAAGAAATTAATTATACACAACTTATTTTCACTTTCTTATCATATTATGGGGTTTTGGGGTTTTGAATGATGAATATCAACGCAGCTTCTTCAGGTTAAGGGGCTGCATCCTTGCCTCCAATGCATTAAAGTGCAGCCCTCAGACAAGGAGATCTAATTTTTGCCAATAACCCTCTCAGTGGAGCTCCAACTGTAACTCAATCAGTGAACCAAAGCTTCTACAATCCACTAAGACAAAATCCTTTACTAAATTACGATTAGGCCCATCAGTACGATTCTCTCATATCAGCCAATAACCATAACAACCCACTTTCATCTTATCAATAAAATGGAGTCAATTTGCTCAGACCTCAAAATAACTAATAGTCTGTGAATCACACTCTACATTTTACCGAGCAGAAACCTTAGCATCATAACATTGAACTATTGTCTGACAGATTCACTTCGGCAGAGAAAAACTAGAGGATTATGTTAACAGCCGGAGGCATGAATTCAGCTCGTGGACAGATGCCATCTGGCTAAAGAACTAACTTGATGAATGAGGATGCTGAGAATATTGAACCCAATAGAATCAATCTAGCTCAGTAGAGACTTCCACAATAATCTGCGAATGTTTCAAACTTCGGTAAACCGCAATCTCTATCTCAAAATAGAAGCTATAAACAGCTTGAGTAACCCACATCACTAATCAATAACAGCTTAATAAAAAATCAGCCCATTAACATTGAAGTCAATGAGGAGTTTAACTCCTAAAGCACAAGCATGCATCTTCCACTCAGTAGACCTCCCTTGGGCTTCAACAACTAAAATGCCAATTAGATATCCTTGAATAACGATAGAACTCTGCTCTCTGGAGATACTTCTAAAAATACCTTCAAGTTTATAATTAAATCTTTTATAAGAGGCCACAGTCTGTGAGGTCTGGAAGTTTGCAGAACATGGCAAGGATAGGAGGCGCATATGAAGACAGCTTAGACGGAGGAAGCAGCATCTAAGGTGACTAAGATGACAGTTCTTAATTCCCCATCCGCAATTCTCTAAAATAGAGACTTAACTAAGTTAAAAACGTATTTTCAGCAATTAGAAAGAACCTTGAAGACCAAACTGAGTCTAAGATTGAAGAGAATTATTGAAAGTCCTTATCAAATTTTGGTTAAATCTTATTCACAAAATTCTTTAAGTATGATCTAGGTTGAAACAATAGGTTTTAACTTTTTACAGATATTTACTACTGAGAAAAAGGGCTCTGAAATTTATAA
The DNA here is from genome assembly GCA_027382625.1 of Tetmemena sp. SeJ-2015. NCBI lineage: Eukaryota > Ciliophora > Spirotrichea > Sporadotrichida > Oxytrichidae > Tetmemena > Tetmemena sp. SeJ-2015. The sequence goes on along the minus strand of JAJKFJ010022279.1, from coordinate 2,677 downwards.
CTTTAGTACTCGTATATTGACGCGAGAATGCTATATTCTCTCAAATTTGGAAAAGTTAAGAAGCCTAGCTAACAAAAAAAGAAATAGCCCTTATTATTTTGCGCATCAGGGCTTTTGCTTCTAGATTGAGTCCGGCTTGTTAAAGCAGAGGAGTCTGATATATTATCTTGATCTTAATTCCTTTTGCAAGAAGAGTGAAAGTTTTCTTAGTCCTCTGATATTAGGATCTTATTCAAGTCTTCATCTTTACAAGTGCAAGCAATTCCCTCATCACAACACCTCTCAGAGTCTACTGAAGAAGGGCTTCTCGCTTTTTAAAATAACTGAAGCTGAAGTTAAGACTCGAAAGCTGTTCTGAGGGCGGCATCAACTAAGCTTTAAGCTTGGGTGATGTCTTATTTAAGAATCTTGGGGTTAAAGTTTTCTAATTGAATGTCTGCATTGTATAATTCAACATTTTTTAGTATGCTATAACTTAATTTAAATTAGCAATATGTGAAATGAGCAAAGGTGGGAGTTAACTTGGAAAAGAGGATATGTTTAAATTTTGTGATTAGCTAATAGCTTAATTTTATTGGAGGTAAAAATGATTAGAAGTCGTATCTTTTTGCAATTGGCTACCTTACTTAGGCACATACGGTGCCTGAATCTCTCTTCTCACAATCCTAAACCAGTCAATCTCTTTCATCCACGGATGACTTTCCAATTACCTTACATGCTCCATTCTTTAAATAGGGTCTTTTGTTAGAAGTTTTTGAATAAGGTCTTTAGCTTGAGGGTCAGAGATAAGTTTATAGTTTGGATCCGTATCTACAATTTTAATTAGCAGCTGACGTAAATATATAATAGAAGTGCTTACATATAATCTTGGAGGATAACCGCTTAATATCTATGTTCTAAAAAGGCGGGCTTCCAGAGAGAATTTCGTAAACAAAGCACCCTAGTGCCCACCAGTCGCCTGCCTCAGTGAACTCCCCACCCTAGTAAAGTTCGGGAGGTAGGTATTCGGGGTGCCGAAGTCCATCTCTTCAAGCTTCAATGGAACTTTAATAAAATTTAATTAACATTGAAGGCTGTGGATGAAGTATTCGGGATTTATTAAGAATTTTTGATTTGACAATCCAAAGTCGAAAGCTTACAGTAGCCTTGTGCGTCTATCAGGATTTTTTCATTTTTCAACTATAGTGAAAATATTAGTTTAAGGGGAAAATTTTTCTCGATATAAGATTTCAATTGATGAAGCTCCTCAAGCCAATGATGACTTTAGCTACATAAAATTTGCTTATGAAGAGTGATGTCATCTCCATAATTCTGGGGGTAGGTATAGAGTTCTCCCCAGGACAAAATTCCCAAAGCAATAAATGTATGGCTATTTGTTCTTAATGGAATTTTCACTCTTTAAAATAGCTCTAGCGCATTTCATCCCTGTTTGGCAAAGAGAGGATGAGCTCAAATTATTCTATCTTGTCATTTTAGCTAAGGAAGTTTGGTTAGTATGATTATTTTCACTGAGTTGAGAACAATTTTAAGAATAATTTTCTGATTTAGTCCTGTTAGATTCGTATTAAGTTGGAAAGGGCCTAGCCAGAGTACTCTAAATAATAACTTAGTTCCAGTTTTGTTTGAATTTGTTAATAAATAGGAATTATCACTTTATGATAAAAAGAGTGATAAATTATATATTAAGTGTGTGTAGTGTTATTCTTTAGAACATTTTGTGAAGTAACTTACCATGATTTGAGTTCAGTCTGTAAATTTGAGAGGTGTGAGGAGTTGAGTTTCATATCTTTCTCGTATTGTCTGTGATTTATTATTTTCAAGACGAATAGTTCCTCTTAACTTTGAGAAGAAATTTTTACCCCTCTCTCTGAGAGGTAATCTTTTCATTTCTAACAAATGTAAAATATTTTAGGGGAGGAAGTCCTTAGCTTTTTATTTTAAGAGTCATTATTAATAGTTATTTTGTAAGAAAATATTGTGTATAATTGAATTAGTTAAAAATCGTTAAAATTAGATTTAGGGTTTTAAAAAATCAAAAATATCCAAAAATTTTTTTGGAAAAAAAAAAAAATTTATGTGCTCTCAAAATATTTCTTATGATTGGAGTGTTGAGGCAAGTAGTTATAAGGCGGTATTATCTGTTTTGCAAAGGACTACCTCCCTTGTGCTCCTTTCCCAGCATCTTTAGCACTTGAATCTAAGGCTATTCAAAGCCTTAGAGGACTCTATTTATGTGCAAACTGTTTAGCTGGACAATTTCTAGGTAAGTTAAAGCTTTTCCATTTTTCTTGTAGGCCCGTTCGATTTTTTAGGGCCCGCAAAGCTGGTATTTAGTAATAGTTGTTCACTTTCCATTCAAATATAGCAAGAATATCAGTTAATTATATTTAAATAATTATTAGACTATTATTAAGCTTTGAGAGATAATATTATTCCCGCTAGGCCTTTTGACAAATTCTTGCGAATAATTAATTGCTCTTGTTTGCAATTTATTATTCACTTTCTTGCTATTTCTTATTAAAATCTTATTTCAACAGCAAATGAGATTTTTTAGATATAGATTGTGAAGCATTAAATTTCTTTTTTGTATGAGATAGAACAGTATTTGAAGATAACTAAGAATTTACAAGAGTATGGAGTTATTGAGATTAATGAGTAACTTGCAAACTTTTATTCC